>BGZK01001808.1:0-106109 GCA_005406025.1 Eumeta japonica
AACACAATGAATTACTCAGCTGACGCACCGAAATATATTTAACCAAGCTTAATTTAAACTTCGTTAGAAATATTTTTTAAGATATGAATCACCTAAGTAATGATATTAATATATTGATTTAATATAAAAGTTCGTGCCAAATTTTTTTGTTAAAGCATAATTCTATCTACCGTGGTTTATTCATACTGTTCTAGGCCTAATTATATGACTGAATAGAGCTTCGTTTTGAAAATCATGTCTATTAATCCAGCTTATGGCATCATGTGCCAGTCACACTGTTGGCGTCGTATTTAGTCGTAACGTTAAAAGATAATTTCTCAGTTTTTGTTGGCTTTATTTTTCGGATTCAACACGAAAACTCGAAAGAAACAAGAAAGGAACTACCCGTATAGAAATCGAACCAGAGATGCCCATGGATATTTGTCCTCAAGGCTAAGTATATTGTTTATTTACCAAGTGTGGTTTAACAATGAAAGTGGATTTTGCATATCTATTAGGACCTCATTGAATATGCGCACGCAGCAATAAAGGAGGTCATGACTTTGCACGGTCGAATGATAAGTGCAAAAACGACTTTATTTCCATCACCAATTTTGTTGCACAATTCCAATTAGAATTGGAACTGTGCAACAAAAATGGTGATCGACCAAAAGTTTTGGTACAGTAATTTAGATTTTTGAGTTAAAATTCCAATTATCTTATGCTTAGTCCTAGAATACACTCAAGGTCAAAATTTGTATATAACGTTGAACGGCCACTTCTGTAGTATGTAAAAATCTACGTATATAAGTGATATGTCTCCAAAGCAATATCTCATCGGGCTATGAAAACAGCCAAAATAAAGTGATCTGGCTTTCTCGATATCTAAATATTTTCTTTTCGCTTTAACTGCAAATTCAGCAGAGCTAAGATTTCTCGACAACTTACAAATATGAGGATTCCTTTAAAGCTTGATATCTAGAGTTGGTGAACTTTAGGAATATCAAAAACTCAAATTCTTCTTTATGTATCAATAGCTCTCGATCTATGTTTTATGTATGAAAGTAAGAATATCATAAATTCTGTTTTATTTTTATTAAATACTACTTTAATTAATAAATATTTTCTCTACATTTGTATTAGAATTATTCAGATAGTTACAAAGAAATTGTTGTGTTGTAGAATTAATATCACAAATATACTGCCTCTGATTCGGCTTTATTCAAAAGTTTTCATTATATTAACAAAATTACCGTTTTGAATTGCTTCAGATAGGGTTTAAAACGGTCAAGATCTAATACGAGGAGTAGTGAATGTTCGGCGTGAACCCATAATGAGTGACTTTACCCCACTGCCTCAAGAGCCAGTTGTTTCGAAGTCGACTGGAACAAAGAAGGAAAAGATCCAAAATGGTGTATTTGAGGTGATTTTGTTCCTTGATGACATATTCAACCCGCAGGCTGTTACTCAAGAGGTGTTAGTTGAACGGGACGTTGCAAACGTGTCAACACTAGTGGTATTCCAGATTAAGCAGTGCACTATTTGTAGAAGCTCCAACGTTATTCCGCAGGTGGCTTGCTATCCGAGCGGCTAAGATCGGGAGGATAAACCGCGTAATTTTCACAGAAATCGGCGCCTAGCGGATAATATCATTGAGGAAATGACGACGTTGTTATTTTGTATAAGCAGTCATTTTAATTTTATTATTTGTTTAATCTATTTCTACCTTTTAGTTGAATCGATTAATAATTTTTGTTTTATGATTCAAATTTAATAAATTAATAGTAAAAATTTATGTGTCATTTGTTTTACAGTATTATTTAACAGGATATATCTACCAAAGCCATCCTCATGCGGAACTCAGGTTAAGAAGATCTTATATTTTGCCAAATCTATTACTCCTTATGACCCCAACCTTGTGAACTTTAGTATTGACATAAGATTTTTAAAGATCCCTGGCTGTCGCTGTATGGTGATGTACATTTCTGTTCAGATTTTCTTGATCTACCAAATGAACGCCTTTGAGAGACCGAAAAATACTCGAACTGCATTCCACCCATCCTTCTAGGTTTCAAAATTTTCTGAACGAGCTGATCGCCAGCATCAATTGTTGAATGATCCTAAATAAAACTGTTGTACAGACATTGAATTATTACTACATCATTGTTCCAGCATTTGACTTAAGATATTGTTTTTTAAAAACTGTTGCTAAATGGCGGTAGTATAAATATAAGTTTAATATTGGTGAGTTTATTGCGTTTAGATAATGCGATAATGCGTATTATCTTAGCTTTAGATAATGCGTTGACTTCATTCATCTCTGGAAATACGCTATCATCTACATACTTATTAAAAATAAACGCAATAAAAATAAACGCAAAATAAAAATAAACGTAAAGCGATGTCCAAAGCAATTAGTAAATTTATAACTCTAACAAAGAGTCCGTGGAAAATAATAATGTTTATCGTGCATAACCCGCTCTTAATTTACATATTTAAATTCCAAATTATTGCTACCGAGAGAAATATATTATTTCAGTAATGATTCAGCAAAATCAAGAGTCGAGTTAAAAGACTTGCGCGTCGAAACTCGAATGTCAATAACTTTTCAAAGCCCTCAGCAACCTTTAAAAGTCAATATAGCGGCCCTTACTTCTTACAGTTCCGTTATGTATAACACTCCAAATGATTTTCAACAAGCTCTATTCTATTTTGTGCCATTTTTAAGCTATTTTGTACTATCTTTACCATTGACGTGTACTGGTAAGTTAACGTGATGGTTTAGCCATGAAACCAATGGTTATTATTCAAAAAGCTAGGCGCTCTCCTACTTTTACAAGTTTCTACGAAGCCGATCTTTAAATGGTGATGAGATTATTTGATTTTATCATTCTTGATTAAAGAATATTAATATATTTGCTTTCATCAAAACAGACACGGAATTAAATAGTTCATTTCGGTCATTATAGAATTGTATTTCTATATCTTCTGCACGATGTTCTATTTTGATTTTAATCGAGCGGTATTCATTTATATACAATTAACTTATGTCTCACCATATTGTTTTATTTTTGGTTTTACCGGTATTTTCAAGTACGCTAACCGTAGTCATCTGATTTTAAATTATTACTAAGAAACTACTCCCTTGGTACAATATTCAAATACAACATACAAATATTATCGAAGCAAGAGTTAGAGTTAAAAGAGATTCTCGTTGGTACTAAAAAGACATTCATCCTACTGTGGAAATCAAAGAAGTCCAAAATCCTATTACTAGGATCAGATACATTTAATGAGTGCATTTAATCTTTCACACATTACCACGTATAACACTTTTATTACATTTTTTTCACAAGGCCTGATCCATAATACTCGATTCGAAGAACGTATAAGAAGAATTAGGGGGCGAGGTGGGAGGTCAGTGTTTGCTTATCACAACGAGCCGTTTGAGTTCAAGCGATTTCGATAAACCATTTTACAGTGAGATCCATATTTTCAGTACTTCTTTCCCAAAATTTCAAATGATTTCCAACAAAAATTAAAGAATCGCCACGTCTTTTAATCTCCTCGGTAAATGAGTTTGCTGAAGTAGTAAAGTAAAACAGAAGCGCAAAGTTTTTGAACTAGTGTTCGTAACGCGTAACATTCATGGTTGAATGAATTAATTTGGAAAATTTAAATAATATCAAATAATGTATTACCAATATATATATATACAGACAACGAAAATATATCTAATGCTCTAGCCGAAGTCTTTTGTGTAAGGGAATAATATAACAATTCATAAGCTATGTAATTAACTTTGATAGTCCTAAAGCATTCGGTGTATTTGAGACGTTTTCATAGCATAATACGGTATACTTGGAAGGAGACATGTTATTAAGTAAGTTACGAGTAATATTTGAAAACGTTTTCGTTTTCTGGATATCATAATTAAAACTCTCTTGAGTATGTGGAGTTCGATATAAATTTAAATAAATAATGTGTCATGAAAAAGTATGTAAAACTGTGAATAACGTCAAATTAGGTTTTAACAATTTGTTTTTTGCAGTAAAACAGCTTGGTGTATTGTCAGTACTTAGGTAATCAAAGCATTAATTCTAAATTAATGTCAATTGTGCGGCTACAGAACTCTATCCTGTATGTCTGTAAGTTACACTTGGCTTGAATTTTATTAGTAATCCAATAAAATCCAATAACAGATCAAAATTCAATAAAAATAAGATTTTCTATTCTTGGCTTGTATAAATTTTGATCTGTTGTGAGATCATAATTACCTTAGTTCGAATCGTTTAAAATTGTTCATTAATTTTCTCAACACGTTCTTAGTTTCTGTTCCAAAAAATACTGCTTCTACAATAACAGAAATTGCAACTAAAAGATGAAATATTTTTCAACCAGCAAATAATTCCTTCGATATTTGTATCACATATTTTTAAAATTAAATTTTCTTGTATAAGTTGCATCACTATTTCTGATATGTTCTAGAACTTGTGAGCTCCGTCGCTTCATGCATTAGTTGGGAGGTCCCGACACATCGACGGGATTAGAGCTCGATTACAGACGGTCAAAGACCGCTCACTGAGAAAACATAACAGGGAGAAAATACACTCACAATCATTTAATCGACATAAAGAAACAACTCGTATGTATATGTCATAATATAACACTAACGTACTGTACAGTCAAGGGTTAGGTATTTCATTTATGTCTGTCATAACAATATATATGTATTGTTATTATAAAGAATAAAATTTAACAAGGGCTATGGAATAAACTGATATGACGATTCCAACTCTGGAAAATGAAGTTAAATCCAGATAAGCTAGAATTCGCTTGCATTAAAGTAAGAAAAAGCAAATTTGTTTATTCACCGTTCGCATGCTGAACGCACATAATCCATGACAACACTACTAGAAGTACTTAGGTTTAATGCTCGATAACTATATTCATTTTGAAGGTCGTATTAAGTGACTTACAAAAGTAGTTCAGTAAAATTATATCTCACACTACTTATTATACTGATTACTATAATAATAGTTTCTAGTCTTCGTTAACGTCACTCCAACGAGTCGGACCGATCAGATCGATCGACAATTTACAGTATTCAAGTATTAGAAGAGAGGTTTTACAAAAAACCAAATAATTTGTAATAGTGAGTAAGAATTTTAGTTCTTTTCAGAGGCCTAGAACAACCTGCTCATATAGCATACGAAAAAAGCGAAAGGATTTCGTACATAATTTCAACATAGAATTTAACTACTTTTAGGCAATCATTACACGGAGCTGCTGCCGTAAAAAGTGGCGTCAACCCTTTATTTTTTTAGACAATCGATGCCGAGCATCTTATTAAATCTGTTCAATGCCATTTTCGGGGATCCCGAATAGCTTGCAAAAATGTTTTAGGAGTAGGAATGCAATATAAACTATCTAGAGAGTCTGACATATCCACCTGCATTATTCTTGAGACTGACTCGACTCCTTTTTTTCTCACGGTCTGTTACCCAAACTTGATCACTGTAAGCAATATCCAAAATGTCGTCACGCGGATACAGTTTTGTTTGTACTGGGCTAAACGAAACTGTTATATGACAGTTGACTACTGTCATATCGGTTGATGTTTGATGATTTTTTAATAAGTTTAATCCCACAATTATTACACCAAAGAGCTGAAAGTGTGTCGATATGACGTAATGTATTTATTTATCCTTAAGGAATAGTCCCTCCTTAAAGTAAAACACCCCTGCAATGTAGTAACAAAAACCATGGGCTGAATATGGACCACTCGGGCAAAGTCGATTAGAGCCGATGATTAAACAAACCGCAAGTGATAAATCAAAAGGAATGAACATATGCATATTTCACCTTCAGCCACTACAATACATTATACACACACACACACGCACACACACCGAAATTATTACCTTTCGTTGAATTTATTCAGGCAATATCCTAAAGCAACATTCATATCCGAGTTTTCGCTGAAATATTTTCGTTAGTACGGCCGCGGCCCGGCCGGGGTCGTCCCAACCCTTTTCCCGGAAAGTTGAGTCTAAAAAAAAAGCTTCCTATTCTCGCCCAAAAGCATCGCATCAATGGACGATACGACGATATGCGGCCGCAATAATGCGATAGTTTCTCAACTCCGCCCAGGCGTTTCTGTGATCATATGTCGGCGTAATACCTTAACTCCCTAACTTATGTGTGATGGACTTTAATTTCTAACACCTTGAACGTCACACACGTTATGAGAACTATTTATAAATGTTCAGTATAGATTGTTTTGAATGCCATTGTTATTGGATGCAGTAAATCACTCCTTATAAATTATGATAAATAAAACACGTATTAATTAATTTTATACATACACAATTCATTATTTAATGAATTACGCATCGCACCTGTAACATATTCTGTATTCAGGGCTTAATACGACAAACTTTTAGAGATTTTTTTTTTTTATATAATTAATTTTGAGAACATATCAAAACCACACCGAAATTAATGTTCCCTTTGATTATTAATGAAATATTAAAATTGCTTTAACTTACGTATCCATTTAACAGTTATTCAAAGCACTTAGCTAAGAAATAAAAATTTTTAAAAAGAGTAAATAAATAATTTGTTTATTTTGAATTTTCATTTTTCTTCTTAACTTGCTTATAGAGTACTTAGTAAAATCCATTGGGTTTTTTCACTACTATTGTTTAATAGCAGTAAAAAAACAATTAAGAAATAATTCTTAATTGTGTTTTTATCGCTATTTTAAAACTAACCGACTTAACTTCGTAGCGTGGTTTCAAGACATCTTGTCAGTTACGTGGTCGTGTGTGTGTTCGTAAGCCATGTGGCTTAGCGAACACTCTATTATTCAAATTAAATCTAGTTTCCGTATCTTCTACGATAGAAAATCCCTAAGTTTATTTACAAGATGAACATATTTTTTTTATCTTTCTATCACGTGAAGTCTACTGAACTTGCGACAATAACCAGTTGAAGCGGAATCGTCTTTAAATGTTTGTAGATTATTATTATACAAAAAATGTATAAGTACGTTTGTGTGGGTGTTTGTCCTACGCACATGGCTGGACGGATTGTAATTGGGACTTAACCATTCGATGTAGAATCGTTTTATGATATAAAATAGTGTATTAGATTAATGTAACTAAATTATATTATATAACAAGATTACTCCTTATGTTAAAAAAATGTATAAATAAATACCAGAAAAAATCTTTTTCTGTTACGTTCGCAAAAGGTTTTAGGTCATTCGTAATGTTATAAATCTCAAAGTGTGTTTATTTAGATATTCGTCACTTGCAAATATTTAGACGGATTATAATAAAACTAGACGTACCCTGTGCGAAAATTTCGCACAAATTATGTATAATAATCAGTTTACCAAATTACTGTAAATATTAATTTTATTTCCTTTTTATTAAAAACTTCTTCTCGTAATAAAAAAGGAAAAAATTGCTGGTTTCAAAATTAAAGTTGTCAGTTGCAGCATTGCTGTATTTTGTCTTTTTACCGACCGTCAATCATATTGACATTGTTTCAAAATTAAAGTCGACAGATGGCAGCATATACATAATTTTAATAATTAATTAACTTACAAAAACGAAAGCAATAATAACTTTTTTACTTATTGATGCCGGTAGAGCAAGCAATTATCTATGAAATAATGTAAAATTTATGTGGAGTAATTGTGAGGTTTTGTACTGAAAAGGTAGGCAAACATGTTAATCTTAGCGTATTTAATATATATGACATTGCTTCTAAGTATACTATGTCCTCTATAAGAATGTAGGATACTTTTCGTGTAACAAAAATGTATCAATTTTGTTAAAAAAGATAATTTGTTGTATAATCTTATCTAACAATAACGCTCAAAAAAAGAAACAGAAGCGGCCCTACACCTGTATTGAAATCAAAAGCGGGGCCGAGACCAAACCCGACATTGGAACCAGAACTAATATCGGGAATTAGAGTGCAATCGAGATCGCAATTGGCGTTAACTAATTCGATCCACACGCGAACGGAACGTCAGACATATTTGAATCAAAAAAAAAAAAATAGTTTGTAATTGCTAAATTTTTGTTCACACCCAACGAAGTGGGCGGGTAAGAGTTAGTTTTTACATATAATAAAACATTAAAACTCGGTGTATCTACAAAATCAAGGTATGTATGAAAAATGGAGAGGGGACGATGAGCTAATGGAATTTAGTACAGTTTTCACAAGTAAATATAGCCATGTTTGGAGCACAATATAGACTATTTAATTTAGATCGAATGTGACGAAAAAGTTATTCTCAGAGTGTGTTAGTGGGATTGTATAAATTAAATAAATTCTTTTACCGATATAAAAGCTACAATATCCCTGAATAGCTTGTATATTATTTAGATACTAGCACTTGTCCTCATTTCGTACCAACTGGAACCATGAGCGATATCGTAATTGAAAGTACAACAGGAGGCAGAAGAATGAAAAGGCTAGTGTCGGCTTGGGATTAGAATTAGGAATGTGACCGGAATCAAAATGAAGAATTGAAATCAGAATTGAAAGCGAGAACGAAATTGGGACTTATATTATGATCTTTACACATAAAAGACGGATGAACACATACTTTATCCACGTGGACGGAGCCGGGGGAGGAAAGCTACTAACCGCATAATATTGATTTTATGCTGATTATTTATTGTGCTCCATTACAAAAGTGTGCAAACCCGACATTATAAATGGACGCGAATTTCATAAAAAATATCTCAAGTCAGGACAGGAGCAAACTTGTTGCTTCGTGGAGACCGCTCGACTATTGATTCTTTTAAATTAATGATATTCGTGATGACGTTCGGGTCTTCCCGCGGGGAATCAGAGTTGAAATTAAATTTAACTTTTAATGACGTGGCACCAAAAGGAAAAGCTTTCAGCCGCCCTATTTAGGTATTAAGTAATGCACTCGTTCTCTGCAAGCGGCGATATTATATCATCCTTTATGTCCTTTGTCCTGGAGTTAAAAACGTTATTATGGGAGTATTTCAGAAAATGTATGACTGTGCAGAGACATTTTTAATATCATTTGTTATTATTCATTTAGCTTAAGAGTTTTAGCAACATATGAGTGGTTTTTGTATTTTATTAACGTAGTTATATCGGCCTAAGTCGTCGTTGTGGTAACATTAAAGGGAGAGTGTGGGAAATTCGGATTTCAGAAAAGGTGTCTAAAATTGTGCGTAAAAAGTGTCGGTATGGGATTTAAAAATGACTGTGTATTTTTATATCCATAGGATTATTTATATTCACCAATCACCCAAATAACCCTTTTCAGTTGTTTGTCCGTCTGTTTGTTTGTCCGTTTGCGTGCAGCGTAATTTTCGGAACGACTAATTCGATCACGATGAACTTTCGCTGGAGGGTATAGGAGCTTATTTCGTAACACATAGGATGCCTTTCATCCCATGTTTGTTAAAATGTTTAGGTTTCCTGCAAGATTAGTGAGAAACCGCTTCAAAATAATTTAATGCGAATTATATCAAAGGTGTAATTTGGATCGATACCAAGAGCGGAACTAAAATCAGGATTTAAATAGAAACATGACTAGTGCAAAAAGGACCTTAATGGAAATAACTGTAAGAAATTTCTTTCCATTTATTCAATTGATACAAAACTTCCGTAATATGTTCGAAGCAAAAGCGATTAATTAAAAAAAACACAGTATTTGTTTCTATGTTCATCCGCGTATTTGTACTATTGAACCGATACTGAAAACTGTGTCATTAATTTTGTGTCGATTAACATAGCCTATATTTTATTTTAATCCTGCATTTTTCCTATTTGCCCCGGCTTCTCATAAATCGGGACAGTGATTGTTAATCAAAATACAACACGGAATACGTTTGCAATTTTAGAGCAACTGGAGCTGAAAAACAAAGGTAATATCGGTGTACCTCTTCGTGAGCACATGCCTGTGAATTCGAAGCAAGTGCGACTAACAAGCAAAGACAATATCGGCCTCCATCTTTTCGCGGACATATTTCACCACTCGAGAACAGCTGAAAGTAACCAGCAATTTATTCATTTATTTATATTTATAATTTATAAAGAAAAAACAACTGGTCAAAATATGGAAAACGTCGATAACATAATTAAACAATTACGCGTACAACTTCGTGCACAAAATGATAAGCAAACGCATTATCAAAATAAAAATATACTGCAACCATAACATCTTAAAACTTTGCATTTTTACTTACCATATTTGTAAATTCACTAAATTAAAAGTAAAGAAACTTACTCTCGGTATTATTTTATTTTATATTATAATATACATATAATATTTAAAAAGTCAAGTAAAAGAATTAAAAAAAAAATGACACAAAACACAACAAAAGAAAAGAACAAGTGCTTTCTATGTTCTACTACAAAACACGGATCTCCTGTAGATAAAATAATGTTTATTTCACATCAAGGCTACAAACAATTCAAAAAATTTTCAAACTTTGTCCAGCCAGTGAGTCGTTCATTTTATAAAAGAGTCGAAATATGCAAAAAAAATCATTTAATATTTCGTAAAAGTAACTATTAACAATCATCATTTAATTTGATTGTGATTTAAAAATTTATTTAGAACTACCTATCGGTTTTCTTTTTACTTTCCGCTATGGAAATAGAAAAAAAATCATAAAATTGAAATTTACTGTTTTCACCAAGACTGAAAAATCGAGGCGAAAACATTCTATTATGACCATTTTTCAAGAAATATCTTTTTTCTATGTGCGTGTGTATCTGAAATTCTGAACTAGTTTTGCCTTGTAAATTTTAACTAATCTCAAAAACAAAATATATACCAATTTATTTTGATATTTCAAAAATTATTATTTTTAGACGACTCTACCTATCGTCACCAAGATCGATATCTAACTTGGTATTCATTATTTTTAGAATATTTTTTAAACTGCATAAAAATCGGTTGATTTGTTCAAGAAATATTTTGAAAAGAAAATTAACTCAAAAAGTTTTTCTTTCAATATTTTGTAAACCACTTTACCGATACAGTCCAATTTTCAGTATTAATTTTTAAATTCCCTAACATTCATATTATTGTCGTGATCAATGTGCTAAGTAGACCTTCGTTCCGATACAATAAAGTAAATCACGCACAATTCGTAAACACAAGCGGATTTAAGATAATTTCGAAATGTCTGACCTTTGTCAGGCAGCGCTCGGCTAATGCAGTTATCCGAAAAGCCATGTTAATAATAAACAGATTGGGTTTTGTTCAACAGATGTTTCAGCGATCGATTTAAAGTTACGATGAAAATTACTGCGATAATGAGAAATTCAGGCAATAGTAATAATCCGAAACATAGTAATTAATTATGTAAATACCTTATTATTAAGCGTTTCAAGTTAGAGGCTTAATTAAGAATATATCAAGAATTCATGATTATTTAGTACAGTCGTCCCCAAGAGATGTATGTTAATTGAATATCAAACCAACTTGGGTACTTTCGTAAAAAAGTTTATTAATCTGGAATGATGTCTTGATTTATTTCTAAATATTAAATATTCCGATAAACTGTAATGTTTGTAGCCACATAGATTTAAGTTTAGTTAAATATCAGGTTTTCGAACTGATATACGAAAAATCAGAACATGGTACCTGTGTCCGTGTCTATGATGTAGCAATTTATGTTTCTTGAAGCTATTGCTAAAGAAATTAACAATTCACAAAATACTTAAATTATTCTAGGAAATGACTTATAGACATATTATAATGATTATATTATTGTACAGAACAATCAATACTTATTACAAATTGTATATTATTTTAATTGATTAACATCTGATAGACATCAGATAGACAAAATTTGATAATTTTATTAATATACACAAGGTCCACTAGGTTTTCAGATGATTTATAACATTCTGTATATGAATAAATAAGGTAAAATATATTGACGTGTCATGCAGCATGCTGTAGTTATCCCTCCGATGAATAATTTTCTTTTAATTTGATAGGTACGTAATTAGGCTCACTGAGTGAAAAATGTACGAGCTATATTATTGAACTTCACTCAAGCACTGCGTCCTCATAGGGCGATAATATAAAATTGTTCAATTTACCAAGAGGATAGTTTTACAAAAACTCTTTTTCTTTAAACACATCAGTGTATTTATTTTTTAAACTGATTCATATAATAGTTATTTTTAGTGTAAACAACAAACGGAATAATTTGAATAGTCTCATAGGTTTAAAAAACAAAATTTGGATACCGATTGGAAAAAAAAGATTGCCGCACAAAACATGGAGCGATTTGATTGTCGTATTAGGTAGCGTAAGGTTTATGTTAATTCAGACATATTCTATGAAAGGATCTCATTATTGATAATTTTTTGTTCTAAACAAATGTGCTGTTGCCTTTGATACTAGAAAATTATTTACATTCGTGTTCGTTTTATTGATTAAATACTTTAAATAATAATAAATAACACTGCACTTGTACTCTGTCATTTTGAACAGACTACTTTGTCGTGTTGAAAACTCAATTTTGTTAATTTTCAACATTTTCTTATAATATTATTTATATATTTGTTATGTTATATAAATATTAATATAGCAAATACTGTATTTATAATTTTAACAAACAATTAGACTTGCTAGACTATTCTAGCAACTCTAACTTTATGACGCATATCTTTGTTTGTTATAAGATTACTAAAATTCATACATCGATATGCTAACACAGTTACGTTGCCACTCCATCAAAGTATTTTAAGCATAATTGGAGGATAGATTTTTTTTAGCACTTGGGGCAATTCCCAGGTGTTAAAAAAATCTGTCCTTTCCTATTTCAATTTATTCCAAATCTAGTTTAATTTCATTGGAAACGTCTTACATTAAAAAAAATATTACGAAAAGAAAATGAATTTTGTCGCACCGTAAAAGTGTATTGCTACAGTGACAATAATAAATTGGCAAAAACTTTTAATTCCCATATAGACAAAAAGTCAAACAATTTGTAATAATTTTATTCATATCCTTTCCTTCAAAAACGCGTGTGTCGCATGCGGATGAAATTACGGACGAAAGTTGAATCTCCAAAATTAAATTTCATAACTTTGCTATCTCAGAAAATACAACTGAGTGTAATTATCTACCGTGATAACATTATCCTGAACCTCCATGGAAATTTATAAAGGTACACTAACTAAGACCGCCGCTGAGCTCGTACGGATCGGGGCCCGATTCTCAGATGATTCCGAAATGTAATTATAGTAATAGAAAGAATTCTAGATAAGACTTTAAAAATTTTTTTAATGGTTTAGTAGGTAGAAGTATTATGTATTTTTTAACATGGTTACGTCGCTTATTTGGTTGATTTATATAACTCTCTTTCACATTGATATATGGTTTTGTAAGAAAGCAACAGATGTACATTCATTTTAAATAAATATTAATTAATAATCAGGCGGGGCATCAAAATGTGATTAAAACGGTTAAAACGATTTTGATTGTAATTCGTTTTTAAGAAGGATTAATTTGAATACAATATATAAAAGTTTGTACCAATGAAAGCAAATTTAAAACATGAACAGGTAATCTTTTTGTTTTATTTACATGCCTCAGTTAAAACAATTTTTATAGTTTAATAATATAAATGAATTATTATATAGCGAAAATCATGTAAGATAGAGGTATTAAGCTATACTCGCTACACTCCTATTAGACCAGCATAGCTAAGTCAGCCTGTAAAACCGAAAAATGTAGTAGGGTTTAATAAATTCAAACTCCATTGACGAGATGGCTCCATTGATTATGAATGTCATCATTAAGCAAATAAAAAATATGTAGCTACTTATCTTTTTATATATAGTTCTATTTTAATTTTACAGTAACCTACATTATTTTTATGGTTCCATAATTAAAGGTTTAATGAAATTTCCTAAAAATATTATATTTCCATCAATTTCGCTGAAAAATTAAGTTTCTTTTCTTTTTTCTAAAAGATATATTAACAAGTATTGTGATTCAGTTTATTTAAGAATGAAACGGGACTGGAATAAACCATGAGAATGCCATGACCGAAGGCGCATTCCACGCAGTACGAAAGCGAATGAGGGAGCAGCGATATAATAGCTACTACTAAACTAAAACTTCGTCACGAAGGCGGGGCCACGGGCAAAAGTTCAAAGGAATAAAAAGTATGTCTGTGGTGTCTGCCTGTTTGTTAGATTTTTATGACTAAATAACTGACCTGATTTAGAATATTTTGTAGAGAGACAGACAGTTGCAACTTAAAAAAGAGGTGTCAAGAAGAATTCAACTTAGCAGGTTAATTTTCTAGAAAATAAAAATGTGGCGTTTGTGAATTCAACATACCTCTACACCAAAAACAGAAAATTTTTTGAAAAGTACGTATTCCTAGTGATAATATAAAGCATGATTCGTTTTTATTGGTTGTTCATTTCATAAATTATTAATAGCAATTTTAATAAACACATTATTTAACGCGCAATGGAACAATTAATACTCTGGATTAATCGACGAAAAAAAATCCAAAACAAGAAAATACGTATAGAAGATAACTGACAGATTACAAAATCAATAGTTTGAAGTAACATTGGGTAATGCTACCGAACAACGAGGTATAGAAAACCACAAAGTAGCAGGATAAGTGTAAATCACTAATTACCATCGCTGGCAGATGACTCCGAATCTTGAGTCATAGAAATTTAAAAGGAGAGTTTAAGATTAGCAGGTGAACGTCCAATTGTTGAAACGTACGAAAATACGAGCGTGACATTTTTAATATATTGTAGCCTCGAATACAGCTTATTATTCTATCTGTTCTTTAATCATGCATATAAAACGGTGAAGCCTCCATAGAAATTTTAAAATATATCTTTGAACTCAAACAAATTCAAAAATAGGTATTACTGTATATCAATCGACATCCCGAGCACATTTCTATTGATTATTATGCGTAAATGACTGAATGGTACACAAATGTCTATTACGACAAGAGGACCTAATATTAGAATTCCCACCCCGCGACCCGTTCGGGGCCCTCGCTCGACAGAGAGGCCCCCGAGGTGCAACAACTATAATAATTTATACCTCTCGTGACATTTTCAGCTAGTTTGTACAGGCTCGCCTCGGTGGTTACGTCGTGCCCGAATAACGAGCCGTTATAGCGTTTTCAATGCGCGTGTAAGACGAACTCCACTAATTAGTGGCGGCCGTCGCTTTGCCATAACTCAGTACACTTGCATGTTTGTTGAATTTTTAACTTGTGCCATTTTTATATCCTCTTGATCAGTTGCGTTCGAGACGGTAAGCTCAGACGAGCAATGCCATATCATGTATTCCGAAGGGCCTTGGTAAATGTCTACTCTTTCGATATTAACAATGTAAGAGACTTAAAACCGACTTGGTAGGATATTATTTTGACACTTGTATAATGACCAATAACCCAGTAATGACACTCGTAAATAAACTACATTATATTTTTTCATATCATATAATATATAAAATCATGCGTATTAGTAGTACGCACGATTTATAAAAATCGCTTATGTACGAATAATTAATCGAACTTCAATTTTGTAATTTAATGTAATTTTGTTTAATTTAACTATACTTTTCGACAAAAGATGAATATAAGTCCAAACTTTTGCATTTTACATTCATATAATTGCACACCTAAATTTCTAATATTTATTCACTTAAAAAGCAGTTATATTTAGCATGTTGATCGACAATTACTCATCGTGCAGATATTGATATAATATACTTGTAGGAAATTCTGTGAATTATAACAAAAACTTCCGACAAGGGTTTCGACTGTGTTATTTGTATGTTAAAATTTACGCTACCTCAAAAGTTCTGAAGTGGCAGGAACAAGCGGTAATTTTAGAGAGCAAAGTCGGAGCTATAAAGTGAATGCATTAGCACACTCCAAGCAAGCTGTCTGAAGTTTTGATGATGGGCTAAAAATGTGCATGGGATGCCTATACTTTGGAATATGAACAAATTTTTTTTGTGCATCAACGTATACTATTTTGCCACATTGCTCGTTTTAATCTCATCAGCTGCTGACCAATTGAGGTCAGAATCTACGGTTTATTCCAGATCCTTCCGATTCCAACGTACACACAAAATCGCCTCGTTTCGTTTCGACATCACCCAGCTTGGCACCGTCTGTGGACCTTCACTGTATTTTGACCATGATATTTTTCGTACTTTGTTTATTGTACGAGTTTTTAATCATTTTAAAAATCATTCATGTTTGTTTCATTTTAGAAGAAAATAACAAATTAAAAGAAAATTCATGAAGATTATTTCGATAAGATCATATGTTATCCAAACACCTACTTACTGTAATATTGATATTTTGAAATTTGGCAAGACACCGTCGTTCATAGCCGTCAATGTTCGACTCTTTTCAGTATTAAAACTGCAGACGTCGCTCTTGCTTGGACTACGTTTATGCTACTTCTACTGACAGAGCGTCAGATCCATTACTTTTGAATCATCGATTTTAATGATCCTAAAACTAGGCAGCTGTATTTAGTACGACCAAAGAAATTTGTTAGGTACAAAAGATTTTCTCCAACCTATTAATAAGTTAACGTGC
Organism: Eumeta japonica; assembly: GCA_005406025.1. NCBI lineage: Eukaryota > Metazoa > Arthropoda > Insecta > Lepidoptera > Psychidae > Eumeta > Eumeta japonica. The sequence continues at coordinate 16,623 of BGZK01001808.1, forward strand.
ACATGTTGCTTGAATTTTATTATCTTATAGATAACAACACTGTATTTTCCTGTTAAATAGAGTTGCCATTGAAATTAGTGACACGTGCAGAACTAACACGAATAATTAGCTCAAGAATAAGACATTATACATATTAAAGAAGCGATATGGTTATGTGCCTGGAGGGCTTAGTTTACATCTTTGTTTGATTTAAACAAAAACTCATAACTGTTGTTCCGACTGTCAAATTTTTGAGTAGTAAAGCGTTATATACAATCTCCTTAGGAATGTCAGACAATTGGAAGTTACAGTCGATATCGAATGCTACGCTATGTAATGGTATGGATCTTGTATTTCATTCTAATACATCAACGCTGTCTTCTTTAACTGTTCAGAGTTCTATGCTGTTCAGAGCTGATATTGAGGCAAAGTTTGTATTGAACTATAAAAGTCGCTCTAATGTGTGATCGTGCAGGCACGCAGTGCATAGAGTAGTTCTAAAATTTCTTTATATAGGTAGTTTTTACTTTTGAACAGGCTTACAATTTGCTAATAGAAGAGATAGAATATGGAAAAATATTTGATATGTATGTACGTAAATGTATGGTGTTACTATCAACTCGTATGACTTAAATACTTATGATTTGTGATTCTAAGTTTAGTTTTAATTATGTTATATTATACTACTAATTATTATTAATACTTACGAATCGCTAACAGCTGTCTGGGACTTTAGGAATCGGAACATAACACTTACCTAAAAATTGCCATTTCAGAACTTGACATTTCGTCGTTAGAATCTTGTCTATACTTACGCTCATAATTGTCATAAATACACTAGTATATTTTTTCTTACTTCTACATTTCTTCCTTTTCCAGACCATACAATAACGATATATTAAAGAAAATATACATGAAAAATTTTCTCCAAAGTCTTTTTCCATTCTGGAAGTAATTACATAAATGAAAGATTCGTATTGCACGATGGTTCTCCATTATTTCATTCTTCACAAATGACTTTAGACTTTCTATACGTATGTCCGATGATGAAAAAAATAATGTAATAAAAGTATATGTTAATTAGTTTTCCTAAATTTGTAGAGAAAATTACTTAGATTATTGACCCACATACTATTCAGCTCGCGACTCGTTTACATCGGTCCATGAACAGTAGTCAAATTTTTATTGTATTTTAATGACAGTTTTCGGTACATTTACCACCCATTTTTTTTTATAAAAAATCGTAATGACCTTTCTTTTTATCTTCGCTACATTTAAATTGGGACATAAATAAAACATTGCATTAGACAAAAACCTTTATTCATATCCATTATTCAATCTTCATTTATTTACAAGACTATGTATCACAATCAAATAGCGACGATAGACTGCAGTTACAGGATTAACTAACACACAGAGTACAGTTATAATTACAAAGTAAAATTTTTATCTTTTTAGTGATCGTAACGCACGCATTAAAATTTCAGAGAGGATAACTAAGCGCATCTAGGTACACATTTTCGGCAAACAGTTTTATTTCGGGGGCATTAAAAATCCATCAATGGTTTTAAAATGTTTTCTCTGCAAACTACCACACTTCTCAGTCTATTCGGCCTAATTTTGTTAATGGATGCCTATTCATTAATGTGATGAATCCTTAGTTTTCAGTGTTGATTCCTTAACGCTTACATTTTTACACATATTGAGAATAAGAATTTTATCTGGTATTTCTAGAAATTACCAAGAAATACAATGCTTTAGTCATTGTAACATTATTTTGTTGTGTTAAAGTATGTCGAAAAAAATCTGTTAATATGAACGCTTTTTTTAGAATGTGCAACTGTTGAGTGACTCTAATTAAATTCTGATAAAAAGTGATAAATCTGATAAGGAAAAATTAGTATAAGGTACGAAAAGTTTTTCTTCTCTGGTTTGGATTGTTTGATTAGAGATTTATATAAATAACGTTTTTTCGTGTATTTAATTTTAACAGAAGAAAAATTATATTTTCAACAGCCACTAAAAGATTACCACAACAATCTCTACTTAGAATTAATCCTTATGTAATATTTTTACTACAATATTTACATGGTAATACTTGAGCGTAAAACGTGGTAACATTTTAATACATAATTATTATATCATGTTATACACATACAACTTATAATTAGTCAATTTTTACAAGTAAGTATCAAATTGTTATGTCTTGTTCGGATATAGCACGACACTTACTAATTTTTGAACTTTAATCGCAAAGGTGTAGACTAGTTATAAAGCGATAGAGGAAAAAGAAAACAAAAATAAAATTAAGATGAATTCAAAATGGATTTCAAAATCATTCCTAATACTGATTATATTATCATTCTATGAATTCTCTATTTTTCATAAATTCGCTATAAGCAAGAGTTATTTACATAAATCAAAAAACAAAGTAAATACAACTGTAATCATTTAAATCAGGTGATATAATTTATTAAAAATAAAATAAAATGATCAAAGAGGCGAGTATAACGGTGATGAGCGGACAGCCGCTGGTGGAGTGCGACGCGAGAGCTGATGCAGGATTCTGCACACAGGAGCGGTACTGCTGGTAGTCGGCCCGCGTTATTGCGCAGTAGTGCACGTGCACGCAGGCCGCGTCGCATTCGCCGGTCTCTGGTGAATGGCGCACGCGCAACGCTGTTATATACCTAAAGGCGGGCGAAATTGATTTATTAAAATATTTCTTCGAGATCCTTGCCGTTGAATACACAAATTATAAGATAACAGAGGACCCAGAAAAATGACTTTCTAAAAGGGTGGTAAACATTTTCTTGAATTCAGTTCCTCCTAAGTTTTTATTATGTTTCTAAGTAAAGTTATAGGACTTTCTTTTAAATTCGTATTAAATATTACTTATATCTTTAGGTCCACATTTGTTACATTAAATTAGACCAGAAACGTTGTCCTGTCTTATGATGTCACGTTTTTGTTACGTCGCTGCAGAGACAATCCCTAACACGAGTTTTGTTTGAAAATGAGCGAATGGGATCTTAAATACTCCACGTTTGTCTATGCAGTGCGGGTTGGCGGCTGCTGATAACCGTTCTCACCAATGAAGTGACAGCGCTAAGGACCGACGACGCGCCCACACACACACACACACACACACACACACACACACACTCACACATACACATACACACACAAACACAGGCGCGTACTTTTTTATGGAACTCGGAATATTTTAAATTTAGAACAATCGTCTAGGATATTCGTTCGTCTGCGTTTCGTTTTGATGAATCTTCTCTCATCAGATAGCACCCAGGAGTCTTATTTTAAGACGTCGAACCATTGGTGTACCACTTCCGGAAAATAGGAAGACGTGCCTAAGGCTGGATGTCATGAAATAATAACAAACGCAAAGAAAGTAATGAATGGGATTGCGTTATGTATGAATTAAAACGATTTGTTACAATTTTTATCTACAATTATCTCTATTTTAATTGAACACAAGAATGATTGTAATATAGGGCCGTGTTATTATGTAAATCGCAAATAAGAGAACAAATATTTTATCAACACAAAACAAGAACAGTATAAGCCGTTTCGATTACATTTTCAGACAAATTTTACGAAAATTGTGGAGGTAAATATAATTGAAATTGTACCTACTTCCAGGAATTTTCTCTATCAGATTTAATAAAAGAATTGGAATTTATTCGAAAAAACGATAATTAATTGACTGCCTAACAGACTGATTTATCTCTAGTTCAATGCTAAAAATTTGGTAATTAGAATAGGAGCCTTCTTCGTGACTTGGAGAACCATTAAAATGAAATCGCTCGAATTCCCACGAAAACATCAAAAAAAAAAAGAGGGGATTTTGCTGTGGATAAGAATAAAGTTGCAAGTGGGTTTCATTTCAAATACCCTAATATGTTTAGCCGTTCAATGGTAATAATTCTAATGGTGTCGATCGGAAGCTAAAAAGGAATAAAAGATTTTTACGATTACAAAGATACAGCATTTTAAATGTAGAGCAAACAGATAGACAGACGGCATATGGTTAGCTTATGTACGGAACCCTGAAAAAAACATTAAAATTGTATTGATGGCGGTGACGTCATAGCGTCACATCTCTCGAATATTTCCAAAACGCGGGACGACGATAAGAGGATTTTTCCTCATTTAAATTCTGAACATGACTCGACTGAAAAGGAAATCGAAACGGAGCGGCAAAGTTTTAAGAAAAACATATTGGCCAGCATTACAAGGGATGATGGAACGTAAAAAAACGCAAGTCAAAGGGCCCGTCGGCGGAACGTGGTCATTAGCGCGAGGGAGCTTAAGGGGCGAGAAGGGGTACGGGGAGGAGACGAGAGCTTCGAAGGGCGGAGGGGAGGGAGCAGGGAGGCGGGCGAGTGTAAAAGGAGTTAAAGGCTTCGAAGGGGCGTCGGAAACACCCGCTCGTCACGGCTTTAATTGAAACGGTTAAGAATATACATTGCGGTTATCTTATTTTTTAACTAGAAACATAATGTAGGACAAAGGGCCGGGACAAGAAGGATTTCAGGCAATTTGCAAGTTTCCCGCCTTGCCATTTTGTTTGCGGATATTAGCTTGCGGATTGTCGAGTTGAAATTGTGAGGTGCTTGTGTGCTTGGATTTGGCGCTTGGATTTCGGAAGTGAAAACTTCTTTAGGCAGGTCGAATGGTATGTAATTTAAAAGCATTCGTGACCAACACCGTCACGTGACGTGTTAATGCTAACACTATAGCTGTAGCTATAAATATGACATATTACGCTTGGCCAGTAGTAAATATATATATATACATATGTATATATATATATTTACATGCACATGACCATGCTCTAAAAAGAGAGTATAAAATTTATTTTTTAAGTGAAAACTTATTTAGGCGCGTTTGCGTCACCAACTCATAAGGTTTTATGCATAGAAAAACCCCCTAACGCGTATATACATATTGACCTTATTACTAGGCATCCTCAGTTCTCGTTAAAGGTTCGACATTGCATAATATGTACTATTTATATATAGTTTTTTGACTATCTCGAATACAATTTATATTATTGTAAAATTATAACATTAATATGGTATAAAAGAAAATTAAATTATTGTTAGACCATCTTTTTTTTAGACCGATTTTTAACAAAATGTCACTTTTAAAATTAATTTTACATTCCTCGTATTCCTTTTAACGATTATTACGGCTGAAAACCGTTAAAAGGAGAAAGTGGAATGCAAAATTAATTTTAAAAGTGACTTTTTGTTAAAAGTCAGTTTAAAAGGAAATGTTGGAAGAGGCTCTTAATGAATTTAATGTACTAATTAACAAAATTTAAAATTAAAATTACGAATCATTTCAATTTACTACAGTTAAATTATGAATCCAAAAAAATAACACTGTTATTTCAAGGTTTTTAAGTGTTCACTTCTGTCGGTAGTCCCCAATAACTGACGATAATTTTTGTTATTAGTAGTTCAATCAAATAAAATCTATAGTTTTGTCTGTCCTTCTGAGTAAACAGCGTAATTTTATTAAAAAGAAAATATTTTCTTTATGAATGTTGAACTACGTCTATTATGTGTCTCAGCATTTTTTTTTGCACCGAATGAAACTGCTCGATTTAGATCTGACAAAGGAATTCTAACAATGCTAATATTTTTCTCTTAACGACATTATGCTGAGTCACATTGCTCAATTTATTAGAAGGTAAATACTAAGTTGAGATGGACATTTTTCGCTTGCTGAAGAAAATAATCACGCAAAAGTAAATTCTAATAGTCCCTTTGTCACATTGCCATTTTTTTAATGAGATACGTAATGAAAAGCGCCATTTTGCAAAAAAAAAGGGTTCTAACCTTAACTAGATAACTAAGGTAATTTTACCAATAAGCTGAAATCCAAGCTAACTTAAAGGGCACGTGCTATTTTTTATTAAACACCTACTATCGTATTCTAGTACAGACACTTAGATCGCGCCTACGCCTGTTTTTAAAAACACTAAACAGAGCAATTATGTAAAAGGACTTCGCCTATTTATATACATCGCCTGTAGAAAAAATTCACAAGCTCTACCAGAATATAATTAAAATTCATAGGCATCTTCCATTCCGACCTAGGTCTTTACTGTTCCATAGATTGAGTAGTTTTTACATTTAGTTATGCTCAATGAAAACATTACATAGTGTGACAAGTTACGTAATATCCTTAAATTTTCAATATATGTTACATTCGTAGATGAATTTTAAGTGTCGAATTAGTTTTTTTCAAAATCATAGATCTAATGCCTTGAAAGTGGAAATAAATAAGAGTATTGCTATGATATGTACATAGGTATGTATGTGCAGACCGTTATATCACTACACACAAAGTTTTTTAAAGCAATGAATATGTACGGTCGGAGAACTATTTTTGATATCGCAGAGCGATTTTTGAAGAAAAAAAGACAATGGTGAATGTTTTAATATAAAATAATATACATTATTTTTTATTTTCACCTTGGATTTTTAATTGGACGGCTGGCCTTTTCTTTACGACTCGCTTCTTCCTTATGAGGCGTTGGATAATATAGACGAATACATGACCAATTTCCCTAATACATTTTATTGTATTTAAAGTTTTTACGTTCGCTTTCTTGAAATCTGCATTTACATCCACCAATCAAAAATGGCTGATTGGCATATGAAAATTGCCGGATGATGTTTTAAAGTTTGTTGGAATTCGTTTAGGAATATGAAAACAAACGAAACAATTATTTTTAACTTTGTTGTATTTTACAAACAAAATATCGACAATATCCACACAGGTTTATCATTTTATATCGGTTTTTCATTATAGCTGTGCGAACTATTTCTCGAATGGAAGCTACAAAAAAATTGTTTTCGGTAGCGAAATTATTTGAATAACAATCAACAAAATATTAATAAATATCAAATTACACCAAATAAAAGCTAACATTTGCACGAAAACGAAATGAACAAAATAATTTACTTTGACGTACCTACTTCGAAAATAGAAAAAACAGCCACTCTAAGCCCTGTATCTAAATTGGACACCGATTACTATACCTGAATTTTGAGTCGAACGAGGAGACGTAATGAAATTTCAGAACTCACTTGGTAAAAAGTAGGCTGTCGTGCGAGGACCGTATCCTCTCCGCTAACAAATCCAAAGAAGTGGCGCTGACTTCTCTCAGCCCATAGTACTGCGTCAGATTGTACTCGATGGCCCAATGCGTTTCGCTTCGAGCGTTAGCCACATCCAGGTAATACTGCGTGTAGTCTAACACCTAAAAAATTATTAAACTGATTAATTGTATGTATAAAAAATTAATATCAAATTTGGATGTAGCACCGGAACAATACGTATTGAATAAGATATTTTTGCCTTTGTAGGTAGCAAAAAGGAAAAATAAAATATTTTGAAATTTAAATATATTTAGAAAATTCTTTTGAATACTTTAATTTATTTTAAGTGATCAATCTGAATGTTAAATGCCGTGTCTGAGTACATCAATATTCGTCCATAGATATTAGGAACTTCTATTTGTATATGAATGTGCAATACAACAGAACAGTGAAAATATTTTTTATAATAACATAGTTTAGTGTGAGAGAAAAGAAACATCAAAGCTTTTTGGTACAAAATGAAGCAATATACAATAATATGGTACAATAAAGGTACCATTTGTATCATTTTTGTCTTATACAATATTTTATATTTTTTCTGATTATATCTGAAAATTGAAAATAGAAATGCTTTTACTTCATTCAAAATCACTATTTTGATTGAATATATATATATATATATATATATATATATATATATATATATATATATATATATATATATATGCATATATTCAATCTTCTTAACTGAATTGATTATATGTTCAGTTAAGATTTTATTTTTAGAGAATTCAGAAAAATATTTCAAAATACAATTTGTAAACAATACGTACCTTACCAGTGTTAGAATCGAACTTATAAAGCCTTAATCCTGGATTGGAGGTGCTGCCGGCGCCGCGCGGAGTCACCGCCGGCGCCAGGAAAGCCCACGACACCGGTCGCCCTGGCAGAAAAGAACTATTCTGTTAAAATTTCGAAATGACCTTCTATCGCATATTATCGATATACCTCTTAACAGATAGGTGACGAGTGATGTTGGACTCGCGATTTGCGTATTTCGTATTTCTGTCTCAGAACTTGGCTGTCGGATGAGACCTGCTCATCTTAGTTGAGCTATGATCACCGGGAGAGCGAGTTTAATAATGCATTATTTTTGAGGATAATTTTCTTTATGGCAAATTCGTACAGTTCTAATAATGCTTTTTTTCAATATAGGCCTTTTTTCAAGTGTTTGTGGCTTATGACCGAATTTTATTGATGACATCGGTTAAGTCTGTTTGCTACAATTCAACATGATATCAACAAATTACAATTTTAAGTAACGCATATTGAAAGAATATGTCAACTTTAAATTTTATTTAATATGATGATAGTAGTATCATCTTTGTGGATTTTTCAGAATATATCAGATAAAGAATTCGAAGATCGACGTCTGTCATTATTTAGGGACGATAATATTAAATATGTTCTACTTGGAATTGCAAATTGCACAAATAGAAAGACAAGCAGGTAAGCAGAAAGCATATGGTCTCATGAGTTTTCCGTTCATTTTCAAATTTACTACCAAAGATGTACAATATTCGTATAATTCAAATTTAGATTACGACTAATTAAATTAGGCAAACATGCCAAATTGACTAAATTGTAGGATTGTAGATTACGATTTGATCTTATATATATATCCTAAATAAACTTAAACGGGATCATGTGCTTAGTACATTTGAGCGTTTGAGATAGATTTGTGATATGTTACTTTCACAAGTAACTCGAAACCTCCAAATCATTAATACAAATTTCTAGCTGTGCAACACATGTGCATAAAACTTTGCTCTCCTACATTGTCATAAATATTGTAACATTGAATATCATATTTTTTGTGGCTACTTACGGGAGGTAGAAGTTGGTATAAATCGTCACGTAACAAAAAAGCGTTATTCCCTCTTTATTTGACTTGGAGAGACTCTCTTACTCTCTCCCTTTCTCTCTCTCTAATACACGATAGTTAATTGTGTAACATAGGGTGAGATCCTCGCGCCGCGTGGCACTAGGTTTATTAGCTATATAGACAGACTCACAGTGTTGTTTATATCTTTGTTTGAAGTGAAACTTCTTTATCGAGGGTACCTAAGTCTGAAATTTTGATGATGGAAACAGTAACGACAAAGTCGTCGATTGTAACAGCCAATTCTTCTAGACTTGTACATCGCTAATAGAAGATTATTACATGCGTTTATGCATGTTTATTTATAAAATTATCTAATATTAATTTATATCAGTATAAAATACATTATTAAAAGAAAAATTTAATTAAAAAATTAGTAATAATTTTAAAGAATCAACAATATAATATAGGATAATGATTGATGTATAATAATATTTTCAAAATATGTAGTTAAAGCTAAAAATATTAACATCCCATTTTGTTATTACAGGTCATTTGTAAATTTAAAAGACAACGACGATTACTCAATAATTACTTGATTGCCAATATTAAAACTTTTGACATGAATACGTCTTTAAATTTGGTTCCATAGTAGGGGGAAATTCATAAAACTGATGATAACAAAACCGAGCGATATAGTTCGATGCTGTAGCTATATATTTATCATCTACACCCAAAATTTAATTACACCACTCGATAGCTAAAGGATTCAAGAATTCGATATGTTCAGTGAGGACTGTGAAATATATGCGCGCAGCGAAGAGGGAAGTAAAAGAATGAAGGCGTCCGAGTAGATCAACGACGGCGTCATTGCGCCTGCGGCTGGGGTTACGAGGCTGTACAAATGGATGATATTATGGCTTTTATATTAACGATAAACTATATACACATCGATTATATGCGAACACCGATTATTAAAGACATATTTAGCAGCAGTTAGTGCACGTTTCACTACTACGTTTATAACTACATGAACACTTTTTAATGTTTAAATTAATTATACATATAATCTCTCAAAAAAAAATATTATCCGTTGCGTAGGCGTATTCACACAAAATACGCGACTGTATCCATGACACAGCCAAACCCTGATTTCTTACAATAATTTCACATCTTTCTTAATAGAGCCCTCCCAAGCCTCGACAGGTGGCTACATATCTACATGAAACTTACTATATATGTAGTATATAGAAATAATATACAAATAAATTTTATTGGATTAATATGGATATATGAGATTTAGCCGCTTACCATATTTTAAATCCGAAATGAATCATTATCACACGCGTGAGAAGTGAAACCTTTAGACATTGAAATTTCGGGAAACTGAATGAAACGAATTCGAATATCAGGAGGGGATGATCATATGATGTATTTATAATGGTATTGGTACTAAATGTAAAAGTTATTTTATATCTTATCTTTCTTGCGTATTGTATCTCTTCTCATATTTTACCTCATCCTATCACAGGCATTCTATTTCATCTCACATTAATCCTTCAATGGTTTAATCCTATATATGTACATCTTTGTCTCTTTTTTGCTGACGCTTTTTCGTTTCCTCGAGTTTCAAATCACAACAGTGGTAAAGAAATTTTCATTTAATAAAACTCCTGTTATGCAGCAGCAACCAGATGAGCATTTGTTTCAGTTTTCGAATGGGCATGCTTTAGTGAGGATCTACTCAGTTTATTGAATTTAAATGATGTTGAATTTTCATCCGGGCTACCTCGTGTTCACCTGACTGCCGTGACAAACAGTGCTGTGAGAATGTTTTCTTCCAGATGTTCGCCTGACATATTATATGAGAATAAATAAATTAATAAAATAAAACATGTACACGATAAATGCATCATTACTACTTATAATAATTACTATAACTAGTAATAAAGCAAATAAGTTTTACTTGTTCTGTGACCTTATCGTGGGTGAAATTCACTTTTTTCATATTTTATCATTTACTATTTATTCTATATCTAATGTTCATTATATGAATACTTTTACTGAAATATTAAATTAAACTTTTTGATTTAATTTCTTACCTTACATTAATTTCATTGAAGTAACAATGGAAAATAAATTAAAATATACATATTTTATTTGGAATTACATTAGGAATTAAGGGAAAATTGTAAGCAATTTTGTTCCTGATTTAAGTATAAGATATTATTTATTCATTGAAATATACTTTAGCGAAAAATCACCTGTCAATTACTTCTTACTGTAAATGAAAATCGTCGTCCTTACCAAAAAAGAAATGGATTTAACGCTAAAATATTTTAGGACGATATTTTTTATGATTTCACAAATTCCTTTTGCCTCAAAATTTCATTGCTCGCGTTCAAAGTGCTTTCGGGGAGTCATCTCATCTAAGCACCGTAAATTTCTTGGTATATTGAATTCAATAATAATAGTGGTCTACTTCATGATGAGAATGGTGAAAGCTAACCCTCAACTGAGATCGCTGAGGAAAACGTGGCTACTGTTGAGCAGATAATTGAGGAAATAATATTGCCTGTTAGAAAATTCGAGGTATTTGACAATTGGTACAAGTTAATCTAGAAGAAAATATTAAGGAACTTTATTGGCGCTTGATTAGTAACAATTTTTTCTCGGATTAGAAAAAAAACTAACGTTAATTCAAGTACAAAATGCTATTTAATTACGATAAAAGAAGTTCAAATGTTATCAACGATATTGTACTAAGAGACAAGACATGGATTCATTGTTGCGATCCAAAGAGAAAACAACAATTTTTGAATAGTTATACGAAAGCCGTTGTAAATAAATAAAGTGTAATGCAAGCGAGCAGGCTGGATAAAAAAATGATTCCATACTTTTTCTCCTAGACGAGTTCAATGCAATTAGTTCAGCGCTTGATGAATTAAAGGTAGGTAAAACTGAGTGGTGTACTACCATTTGTTTGCCTGGAATTACGATGAAGATCCAGAGGGAGTGTCAAGAAATTATCTCCTTTTACCTAATGACAATGTTTATCCGCTCATGGCAAGTAAAATTAATATTTTGCATCTGAAAAGGTAAAGCTCGTGGTTGACCCTGCATTCAGCTTAGACTTAGCGCCATATCATTTATACATGCTCCAAAAAATAAAAAATCTGATTACAAGTTTGGCATTTATTGAGCTGAAGAATCTTTGTTGGCTTTAAATCAGCACATTAAAGACATGCTCTCAGGTCGGTGATACTTAATTTTTAAAATCGCTCAAGCGAATGAAGAAGAATGTAAAATATAAAGAAAAACATCTTAAAGAGCGATGAATTACGTTATCAAAAGCTTTTTAATTTAGCTCTGTAACATATTTGGTGAGCTTCACGTATTATCTCACCGGTATAGGAACACCGCTCCCCCCCCAGAAAGTTTATATTAGACGAGCAATGTATAACGAAAATCTTATGAATACATCGTTACTGACGTATCTTTCACTGTTAAAACAAGCGGTAATTTCATAACCGAATCCACATACAATAATATCTCAACCACACGATGGTTCTAGCTTGCGGGCTCAAACTCGTTTCTACCGTGTTGCGCCTGCAATTGTGCATGTTCTTGCATTTGTAGTTTGCATGACTGTCTAGTCATGCCAAACACCATAAGATATTGCTATTAGCTATTCAGACACTCTATCATTGTTCACAGAATCGGACATCACATCGGCATTTAGTCGAAGCGAAAACTGGCTAGATAACTATATTAGCTCTGTCTCTGTTGTATCATCAAAGCCTCTGGGGCGAAGCGAAACCATTAGTCTCGGCTGTACGTCTTCTTCACACCGCTATTTAGCCTAACGAGACAAGGAGCTCAACTTATCATTTTGTTTTATCTGCTTTGAGGAGTTATTTCAGTGGTCCACTTTATCTTTTAATCGCCGTTCAAAATGATGAATCACTCTCGAAAATTAAGTTTCCGAATCGTTGAAAGGGTAGGTGCGTGTTACGCTTTATAGACGATTTATAATGGATTAATCTCGAAAATGGATTTAGAATAAATATTGTACTACCCAGAGTTTAAGTCTAGTCACTTTAACTTCTGATTTCGGAAGTATAATCTTTGTGTTGATAGCACTGTTTGTGTACAGACACCATGTTTCTGATAAATTTTAAATACGAAAAACATTTTTATGCATTTTATTGCATTTGTAACTTTTTCATTGTATAGAAAATCAGTTTGTTTTTTTTAGGAGTATGAATAATTAGCGATTAGTTTGCTGGAAGACTGTATAACATTTATTTAATCATTGAGATATACAGTCATTGAAATATATCATGCTATTTTTTCTTACCTAAATCGGTTACTATAAAAAAACACTGTGTTTTGTTTCAGAAATACTGAACAATCAAATATTTTTATCCTAACATAACAACTAAAAATGTTTGGCTCATACCATCCCTATATACGAGCCGGAAGGTATCAGCGTGCCTATGGCCGTAGAACTGCCCGGCTATGACGTCACTGTACCCTCTGATCAAGTGCAGCAGCCTCGCGTTAGCCGCTGGCGACAATTCCCCTCCTCCCGCCGCACTGGCCCCGCCCCGCCGGCGCCGGACCTCTCCTCCACCCCGGGACCGGCGTGGGCTACTAAGTACACCTGTAGACGAAAGTTTATTTCATTGACTTATCAAAATATGTTCCTAATAATCACCGTTACGTAGATTTCTGACATCTGGCAAATAACGCTTTTGTTTCAAACACGAAAATCCTATGTACTGTACCCGAGGCTGCTATTCATTTTAATTTGTTGCAATTGGCGTGTCATGAAATATTGATAATTACAAATTAAACAATGTATATTTATAAATATCGGAGCTTTCAGAGATGGTATATTTATTTCTTTGACTCATGCGGGATGAGTCGGTAATGTATATTACCGCAAGCAAATAAACGTGGAATAGAACGTTTAGATAAACAGCTATTGTCGAGTTCAAAAAGAAGCGAAAAGGAATAAATGAAATTTCATCGCATTCGTAATAAAAAATTGTATGAACGATCCGGGCGGTCGTCTATTGCCCACTTGACGCATTCATTGCACATTACATTATTACGCATGCGTCATGCATGCATCGATGCTAAGAAAAGAATTAATAAGACGTAATTTTGCATCAGTTTACATAAGCTCGTTTTTTGCCGTTCATGTTAAATGTTCGACTATAAAAATGTGATGTCGAGTAAAAGTAAATTTTTTAATAGCTTACGTCGAGGCGCCTTGCCTGTTTCTTTTGGTATTGAGCAAGAGGAATATACGAATTTACTATAGGATGTAATTTACTGTGCGTAATATGACGATTCGAAAAAATTGTGTTTATCATTGGTATTATATTTAAAATTATCTGTTCTGTGTGTTTTGTAGGATCTTTTCGCATGCAACTAAAAGATAAGTTTTTTTTTATCTGAACGAAAAAATTGAGTAAGTTCAACCAAAATGTTCGAATAGAGAAAGCCAATTACAGGAAAATGTGAATGTATTAAACAGCTGGCCAATGAGCCGCAATCGAATGTCCAACTTTATAACGCACTACTAAGCACCGTATTTTTTTACGAAAGTCAAGGAAAGTTATTTATTTCTTTTCATGTAAGTCTGGCATTCACTTGAATGATCTGAGTCTGCTTTCCAAACGATACTAATAAAAGTTTTTTTCATATCTATCCACAGTGACATTTACGATTTCTTTGACAAGCAAGAGGAATAAGTTTTAACGATAATATGTATCAAAAATCTCTTTCAAGGAAAAGAAAATATTTCGTAAAAGAAATTATTTGTATCTGCAGGTTTTCATAAGTATGTAAATTTGAATGACAACTTAAACTTTTAATGTTTTGAAACAAATTCGGCTTTATGAAATAGTTATGTACAAATAAAAAGTAAGTCTTACTAAATACAGTGTTAGCGATTAACATAATGTTATCGAAATGTATACTGTGGTATTCCTCTTTTAAGTTTGTGTAAGATTTTGTAATACACCAAAGATTGCTTCATATAAATTAAAATTTAAGGTGACGAATTGGAAATTTTGATGGTAGGGGATCTCGATTTTTCTTTGAAAATATAAAATATGTGAAAATATCTTTTCCTAAATGAACCTAATCTCCATGTCATTGACTTTATTTTATCAGTTTCCACTACACGGTTTTTTAACTTTTATAACAAAGTAAAAAAATGTATGCAAAAGGTGCCGATTTGAACCTCCAAATTTTTTACTTAAATTAATCTATAAAAACACTTCTAAATTCCAGTTGATTTTTTTTAATTAATCCTCGCTTTTATTTTAAACAAGAACAAATATTCTTTACGCGCGATGTGCGCGGGTTGCTGGGCGCTACGCTCCACTTCAAATTAAAAGTTTATCACGGTGTCACCTTCAGTTGTTATAAACTTATTCGTAATTCATAGTTGATGGATATCCTGCTCTGCATACGTGTATTATTGATTTTATAAATTACAAAATTTTTTTCGAATAACTAGCTTTCGCCGCGGCTCCACCTGGGTGAAAATAGAATGAATCCTTTCGTCTTCTGTACACCCTGGTCACGCTCTCAATCATGAATCCTATCACTATTTCCTTCTTGATTTTTGATTCCGATCCTGCTCTCGATAGCGATTTGTTTCATTCTCGATTCTAATCGCGTTCTCGTTTTTAATTCGGAAATCGATCTGATTGAAATGGATTCAGATACTGGCTCCTGCTATCAATTCTGATTTGGGTACTGTTCCTCATTTCGATTCCAGTCACGCTTTTAATTTTGATTTTGGTCCTACTCTCGACTTTTGACCTTGATCACGTTCTCAATTCTGATCCCTCCCGGTCTTGACATTCTGTTTCTCAGTCTGTTTGCGATTTCGATTCCGTTGACGGTTATGGGTCCGATTTGGACAAAACCAGGGCAAACACTACTATCAAAATTAAATTTAGACTCTATTGCATATTGCTATATCACTTATATTGCTAGTGGATAGTGTAGCTTTTTATGAATGAAAGAATTTTTGAATCTATAACAGCACAAATATAAACATTAATAGCTTATTTTGCTCAAGGAGCTTCTGTAAGGATTCTTAGAATCGGTTCAATAGTTTAATTAAATTAAAAACTCAGAAAAAGTTCGTTGCAGTTGCTCGTTTTTTTTAAACCTGCCCGTTCATATGTACAAAATATTGCCAGTTTTACAGTAATCAGATGAATGGATGAGCCACGAAAAGAAATTGTAAAAAATACACAATCATTGACTATAGTTTGTCTCTATGCAAAGTTCAATTACAATCCATTTATACTTTTTGGAAATCAGCTCGAACAAACAACAAAGAAACACTTTATCGACAGACAGTCAGAGTAAAAATTTAAAAATGATTTATGTAAATGATATGATACAGTAAGTGTATTTTCATATACTGGAATAGATAGATAAATAGAAAATAATGAAACTGTTTTAGGAGATAATCTATTTCTATTTAAAATTTGATTAAAATCTATTCAACCAAAATTTAAGCCAGAAAACTAACAGAAAATCCTTCTATCAAAATCATATATAGCTTATCCTTTTTACAATACGTGTTCTTACTGTATATCAATTTTGTCAAAATCAGTCAAACCGTTCTAGAATTATAAAAGATATACAAACAGACTTGAATATTAAAAATGGTAAAATTGGGATCAGTGAGTGATAAAACGTATATATTTATTATTATAGTTAGGTAAAGCGATTATAGATAGAGTGAATATATATATCTATAGTTATAGAGGGACATTAAAATAGAAAAACATAATGCAGAAAGATATTACAGATTAATATAGTAGTCTAGATATATTAGTATTTTATAAAAAAAAACTGTTATTATAAAAAATGCATTCTACAAACTCGTATTTGCTAAAAATCTTTTTTACAATCATTTTTTCCTTTAAAAATTAATAAGTTGTGTAAATAAAAATATATATATATATATATTAAAGTAAGAAAACTTTATTTAACAGATCATCAGTAACGATTTTTTTGGAATATATTTCATAAATATAAGTATGAATCCTGCAATACCATTTCTCGTCGCTGCCTAGCCTTGCCCAGCACGTACTCCAGCCAGTCCCATTGCGCGTGCGCCTTGTGCGGGCCGTCGGTGCGCGCGGCGCCGCCCGCCCAAAGCACACTGTTCAGCACAACTATCCGGAGCTTGCTGTGCGACTGCTCTATAGTGTAGTAACCGCCTGTAAACAATGCTCCTTAGTGGTTTGTTGTAAACAGTTTAAATATTGTTATGATTCGATTTTATATAAACGCATGGCATTACACGACCTCAGTCATACGTCTGGCCCGCTCTATACCGTATGACTGTCACTATGTGACAAGCATCCTACTGTTCTTTTCTAGCGATGGATCGCAACAGTATTGCACTATTTGTATTTAATAACGTACGGGCAGAACACATTCACGCGATCTACTAGTATATTTTCTGTAACCATTGTGTGGATAAATATTTCCAATGAACATTGTGTACATTTTTTACCGCTAAAAAATCCAGGAACAAAAACACAACAAAATTACACTTTTGGCTACTTATACACGTTCGACTAAGCGCAGGGTTGTAAATGTTATCAGATTAAAACCTATGATTGGTTGTGTATTCAAAAATATACGTTTCTTTATATCTTCTTCATTTACTTATATTTTTCATAACCTACGTATTACGATTATTTGTATTAAAACCTAAGTGTAATTTCTTGCAGTCTTTTGATAAAATCTGATATATACCTTCGGGTTATAAAAAAATGGCCACACATGCACATGATTACTTCCGTCAATAGCATTTAATTGATGTTAATTTGTGGCCGATAGATAGAAGTGCATATTTGTGTTTAAATGAAATCCGAGAAGAAAATTACATGTTTAGCCGTTGTAGACGTTGGTCCAAACAAATAAATATTCACTTTTATTATATTCACACTTTGTCAAAAAAACTTTGTGTGTTTGATGATGTCGTGTGTTGATATCAGGTCATCTGATGATACAATAAAACTATAGCATCACAATGTTTACCCATTTTTGTATGATAATAAGGTAAAAACAAAAATAACAAATTCTAATGCCGATTAAAGATTTCGTGAGGCACATCACTAGACTTTTTATATATATTTGGAAAAAATATACCACCTTAATCAGGGGCGTAGTTGTCAATTATATTATTATCCATTTTTGTTTTATTACGAACGTTTCATGAAAGACAAATCCACATACGAATAGGTATTTTGCTATTTTACGGTATCCTCTATTCTATCTTCAACCTAAGGATTCACTTGACGTCACAAGCGTGTGCGTTCATTTTCATGTAAGAAACAAACAATATTTCTCGTTTTTGACAAATATGTTTGCATAGATGCCATATATGGCTGTATGTGATTTTTAAAATCTTAGAAGGTCTCTAGGGTTTCTCAGTGCTTATTTGTTCGACTATTTAGTCTGCAATATTAAATTGTTGCTAGTACAAAACACCCTTAATTGAAGTATTATTTAATAAATATTTTCTTCATTAATTTATTTATATCTCACAACTTTTGATTACGTATATTGTAAAAAGGTATATGTGGGTATGTATCGGGTAAATAAGTTTATATATAATAAAGCCATGTGGTAAAAAAAAAAACTATAAAGTTAAGTAAATATGAAGTGCTTATACAAATCCATTGAATAACCAAAGAAAATAGTTCTCTTTTTACTACCAATTTAGAAGTATAAAAAAAAAACTGGTAGGAAAATCCTTATGGTTATTTTTTTTGTTTCACATCAGAAATATAACCTGAAGTGGCAATAACAAATATCTAATTAAAATATTATGTTAAATACGTTTCGTACATAAATAATAATATAAACTCACGCTCATTTCCCAGAAGGGTAGGCAGTGACTATAGTTTTCCACATGGTACGATCTTTGCTATGTCTTAACACACTGACATTCATCAATACTTTTGGTTAAATGTATTTGGACATAGATTGAACAGACTTTCACGTGAAAATCAATTCATTTCTTTGACTTTTAGTGCAATTGTAGCAATTGTACCCATTTTAATATTACTGTTTTTGTTCAAATAACAATGTAAAAAGCAAAACGTACTAAAAATATAATAGTAAAATAAACATCATATGCACATCGAAATGACAATTATTTCTTTGATCGAGTTCACCTTAGCCTTCATCACTATGTCCGCCCAAAATTTCGTTTCTCACATGTAATAATTTGGATTAGTTCATTTACACACTATATTTATATCGGAATATTGTATTTATTGAACTCAAAACGAATATTGTATAGCTACTAACAACACGAGTTTATTAAAAATCGTAGTAAAATTAATTTTAACTAGTTTAAATAAAATAGATTTAATAGTTATATTATTTTTTTAATTGTACACTTTTCATATATTGTAACAATGTACAATGTTTCCTGGGCCAATGCCCAGGGAACCATACCTTGTGAACTCTCCCTTAGTAATAATTGTTCCCGATCCCGATCTCGCTCTATACTGGCTGTCCTCTCTATTCTAATGCTAATCTCGATGTCGATAGTCTTCTGTACATTACTGCAAATTTTCTGATATTCATACATTTAATTGCACAAAATTAGCTCATATCGTATTCCACGAAGTACTGTATACTTCTATGTTTTGATTACACTTTCAGCCGTTTCAAAGATTAACTCATACAAATAGACCGACACTTCCTTGAATGAATTTTAAGTCACATTAATCATTGATATGTTTAAAGTCGTCAAGTCGTTCAATATTTCAATTAAATATCAGAAATTATAGTAGATTATTTTGAGTATCAAATTACCAGGTTGTAACAAAATTATTTTAGATTGATAATAATCAAAACGATATATCTATTTATTACGGAAAATAACACTGGGATATGTTTATACAACAACAAATCGCATTCGTTTATAATACAATTACAATCAATTTCAAAACAATTAAAATTTTCAAATATTATAGGTTCGGCTAAGTTATTCATAGCGAGAAAAAAAAAGCGATTTTTGTTTTTTCTTTAACACATCCTCTTTCGTACATTCACCAAGTAATTTAGTGCACACTGACCGGTTTCGAATGTCTGCAGTGCCTCGGTGGGCAGCCACTGCATCCACATCTCGACCAGCCTCTTCGAGGGCGGCGGGTCGTTGTGGCCCAGCGCCGGGAAAACGAACTGACTGCTGAAGGTGCGCCCCAACAGCTCGGTCACATTCCTCACGGCCTCCAACTTGAAGTTTTCGCTTAGGTTCTCCATCGAAGATGACAGGAAGTCACTGAACATACACATACAATTGCAAATTATTTATTTCAAAGATTTGCTTATCTGCACGTTCTAGATAACACAGAGCTCTCGAGAGAAATGGTTAAGACAGTCAATAGTTCCTTCCAAAATTAGTTACAAAATCTACTGTAGATAAAAAAGAAAGAGAAAATATGTATGTATATGAAAAAATCTATTTCTGTGGAGTTTTTCTTTTTCAAGCGAAAGCATAAAATACCCGCAAAACCTGAAAAAATTAGATAAACTGTTTCCACGACCGTGAATCTATTTTTTTAGCGGTTAAGATACGACCTTCCAATAAAAGTAATGCTTTATGATTAGCTATCCACTATTGGCGATAATGGTCATAATTGAATAAACGTGCTATTATTATGTAATCAATACTAACTGTATAATAAAGTATTACTTGCCCTTTCCTACTGTATTTATTGACACATTATGGTATCTATTACTCATCCTTAATCCAGTTTCTGGCTAAAGGTTGCACGAATACCGGCTCGCTCTACAAACTCCCGTCACTCTTAATCCAGAATAGAATCTACACTCCCCCCGATATTTACGCTCCCTTCGGTGTATCGGGACTTGTCCCTTTCAGTCATTGCGACTGGCTGAAGGTCGAGCGATGATGATGATGATGATGATGAACAATAGTAACCAACCAATTAAAAATAGTAACCAACCCCGTCCACAGAACAAATTCTAAAGTGTCAGGATGCCGCTCTCCCATGGCCGCGGCGGCGCTCTGGATCAGCGCCCAGGAGCTGTCGCAGGTGTGCTCCCCGCGATGACGGCCGCGCTGCTGGCCGTGATCGCCTCGAGTGTGTCTACATCCTGAGGAAACTCGCAGACTTGACTTTTCGTCGAGAACGGCGGAAGGTATTGCGAAGATCTAGTATTTCTACGTGTTATGTCATGAGTAAGGTATACATAAAAAAAACCCCTTGGATTAATAAGTCCCATACAGTCTATATAGATGTGCATAACGTAATGTCAAATAGACATGGATACTTAAAATTAAAGGCGTTTTTCACGACTTTCTTTTAAATTTTGTTATTGACAAAAAGTCAATTATGAAGTATAATTTCAGTTTAGAATCAACCTGTAGAGGTGATTTTTTGATAATAGTGAATTCGGAAAGTAAAAATAGCTAATCTTAGACTACAAGAGTGCGTTTTGAGAAAAACGCAAATTAAACGCAAAAAAAGAATATTTAAGTTTTTAAAAATTGAATTTTTATATTACAAAGTACAATGTCAGGTGTGAATGTTCACCTTTTTCAATATTAATATTCGTACACAGATAAGAAACTGTATCATAAAATTTTACAAGACGTATATTATTAACACATAGGTCTTGCAAAATTGTAAGTTATACAAATACATAGTATGACCAATTAGAAAAGAATGGATATGGACAATTTTTTGAGTACTAAATAAAAAATTCAGAAATTTATAATCTCGTTAGAAAACACGGTACATAAATAAACTTATAAAAGTGAGCCTGTTTAAAAAAACGGTAAAGATAACGGCGCTTATTCTGTGTGTATTTTAGTCAGTTATTCTAATTTTGCTATAAATTCAATCAAATTAGATGTTAATATTTGCAATGAAATTGGCTTGTCTTATGTCTGTTGCAATTCAAATGTAAAACGTAAAGAACATGCCTTGTTGTGATTAAAGAATGACTGATATTCGACATTTATGTTAATCATTATACTTAACTTGGCTCCACAAAACACTCCACTAAACTCCACTCCTCTAACTATTGCACAAAACAAAACAAAGGAGACCAAAAAAGTACTAATCTACTAATGGATTCAGTATCGGGAAAAAAAATCAACTCAAATCAAATACCTGTTCGGGGCTAAAGGAAGGCGAATAAAATATTTACCTCTGTGGAACTCCGGTGAATTATGAAATGGATCATAATGGAAATCTGTGATATGCCAAAAGTATCCTGCAAAAAAAAAAATACAAACAACTTAATAAAAGATATTGTTGGAAACAGCGCTTTGTATTCTGAGACTACTTTGAGTTTGAAAATTGAAGTTACAATAAACTCCGGCAAATTTTGAATTCCACGAAATAAATCGATCAAGGTAAGAGGCGAATATTCAAGTTTAAGGTTCCGTACTAACGAAAGAAATGACATCAAATATGCGATTGCACTAAGTTGAAAACAAATCGATATTGCATTTCTCTTTATAAACATCAATGATCAAATCTAAAGTAGTTTAGGCACAAGTATATGTTTGATTGATAGATATATCTATCGTTTTCAAATCCACATTCGTGGCCTTATGGGCCGGTGGTTAAATTCTTACTGCAACCAAAAATTGTGTATATCAAAAATTTTTGAACACATTTAATTCAGAATAATCTTTGTCAATTCTATTCACAATTACCCCAACACATACCTATAGAGTTTTTAGAGTTCCGTAGTCAACAAGGAACTTTTACAGTTTTGCCATGCCCATCTGACCGTCCATGTGTCTATCTGTTTTTCTGTGCGGCTTAAGTCAAAGATTCTTAATATTAAAAGTCGTTAATTTAGTATGGCTATACATATTAATCACGCCAAGCAAAGCGGTAGAATTAAATTTGGAAAATAATTTTTTAGGGCACTTCTATACGTAAAATGGGGATGATTGTTTTTTCGCCCATCATGTGGGGTATTGTTGAATAGCTTATTTAAAAATACTAAATTTTCGTGCAATAATTTTATATAACTTTCGTTGCGATATAAGCCACACAAGGAAGTTATAATAGATTTCGGGTGGCCTTTTATAATGAAGTCCCATCCCTTGCCACTCTTAATAATTAGTTTAACGAGTTCAAACGTGGTTGCACTAATTTAACTGATGATCTGCAAGAGGCACGTCCTTCCAAGGCGACGACCAAAGAGAACATCAATGCTGCGCGGCTCATCATAAAGACCTACAAAAGAATGACCTACTAGAACAGTTGGACAAGCTTAGACTCAAACCAATATATAAGTCTAGTGCACAAAACCCTTCATGAAAATTTAGCAGTTAGAAAGGTTTGTATTCGGTAGATATATCGTATTTTGACCGAAGTTCAAACTCCGTCGTGTCAATTGATGCTGCAAAATGATGCAAATA
This sequence comes from Eumeta japonica, assembly GCA_005406025.1. Classification (NCBI taxonomy): domain Eukaryota; kingdom Metazoa; phylum Arthropoda; class Insecta; order Lepidoptera; family Psychidae; genus Eumeta; species Eumeta japonica. Next base: position 40,105 of record BGZK01001808.1, read on the forward strand.
TTTGCCGGTGATGACATGAATGCCTTATACGACATAGTGGCAAGTGACGAAAGCTGCTTTTACGGTTACGATTCCGAAATCAATAGACAGTCTGCTCGGTGGGTGTTTTTTTCCGAGGAGTTGCCTACTAAAGTAAAACGAAGTAGAAGCGTCTTAATTCTTTAATAACTTTGAGACTGACCTATCTATATTTAAGTTAAAAAGAATACTATCACAGTTAAGTAGGCTTTATAAGTTAACGAGTATTACTCGAACAACTTATACCATACACTTGGAGAAATTAAAACCAAAATTTCGTACAAATTGCATTGAAAGTTACGATGACGTCGCGTTGGTTATGTAATATAATATGATGGTAGTATATATAACTTCATGAACCATGTAAAATTATGGAAATATAAAATTATAACTACCTTAACACCCGTCCTATGTACGCTCTTTTTAGACGTTATTAGTCATTAAATCGTGAACTCAATGAATAGACGCTTGCCTGCAACATGCATTAACTTGCTGCATGCAACCCACCGCTGACCCTCGAATCTGCCTCTCCACTACGAATCTCTATCCAAATGATTGAAAATTGATTCCAGAGGATTGACAGATATCGAACACCTAAGCAAGTGTTATTTTTTTTATAGTTATCTAATTCCGCTAACTGTTAAATTGTTAATTCTACGTACGTTTCATGCCAACCAGGCACATCCTCAGGGAATTGCCGACAGTCACATCCACCAGGGTGCAAGGAGTGTTAAAACAACCAACACAACCTCGTTAAGCGGGCCGCTGTCATGCATGCTGCATGTTAATGCATGTTACAGGCAAGCGTCTACTATGAATTTCCGCGAATTAACACCTCACACAATACAATATCAATGAATAGGTTCATATTATTAACCGAAAAGCCTTCTACTAAGTACTGTAACGGTCAATTACGGAACCTTACACTGCGTGTGGCAAGATAAATACAAGACCGGTTTTTTTCTAAATAACACTTCTCATAGAAAAAACGATATCATGAACTCTTTAAAAGAACCATTAATAATAATTTTCGTAATTTAACAAATGGAATTGTGGATGTCTTTTAACTACATGTATAAACGACTTACATTTACGGGCTACCTGAAATTAATAATTAAAGAGATAGACAAATACAGGTAATAATTATAAATACAAGTAATCATATTGAACATAAAAACAGCAACCACATCACAATAAATAATTAAATGACTATTACCTATTTTAGCGTCAGTCAAATTGACCCAAAACAGGCTGATGACGTAAACAAAAAATGTGGGTAGATTCATATTCCCCGAGTGTTACATGATGTGCGCTGCCTTCTTCTGCGCCGGATCATCGTCTCTTCAAATCCTCATCTGCCGACAACAAAAAATACTCTACATACATCTTTAATATTACAAATCTGTTTACTTCTACACCCTAGTAGTTTAACTAATATTGTCCAAGGTCGCCCTCTAAAATAAATATAGTTGAACGATATCAAGTTTATGAATATAGGTCAATGAAAATGCCGAAGTCTTCACACAAAATATCTTTGTGTGAAGATGTTTGTGAACACCTTTCTTAACCATTCTCCTGATGTGCAAACTGTCCGTGATGTTTTCTTGATAGTTAAAGTATGTAATAATTGATACTCCGATTTATAAACAAGTAAAAAAAAAACCCGCAATCATTCAGAGCAAAACCAAGTTTGTGTTTTTTAGATTTATATAATCAAAGTACAAGAGTGTTTAAAAACGCTTCGTTAGCGATATATGTTATATTTATATGTATTGTTAATGATACGTTCCCAGTGTCTGTTTTACGTGCAGAGGAATGGAAGAACAGAATGACCTATCCCATCGTGCTCGACATCATCATCGTTCTATTTTACTTTAGCTTTATTCAGTGTCACGAATTCGGCGCAATCAGGCGTCGCTGTACGTCCATTCAAGCATTGATTTAGCGATAGATCCGTTTATGTAAGTACTGCAACGTAAATTAGTATTATAACATTGATAGAGTTATTCCAATTCTTGTACTCATAGGTCGCAACGCACGTAAAACTAACAAAAAAAATATATACGTATAGCCTTTGGCACAGTTGATGCACGACCATTCGAACAATCATTGGTCTACTTTGTAAAAAGTATTGTTATATTCTGCGGTCGGTAGACATCGGGGTTTCGAAGTCAACGTTCTATCAGTGTATTCGGTGGAAAGCATGTTTTATATTTTTTCCTAGAAAAAATCATCATGTTGTTCTGACCTATTAAAGAAAGTATAGAATAGATAGAATCAGAATGTGCTCTAATAAATATGTACGCTTTGATTTCGTCCAAATATGAATTCTTTAACAGTCATTAACCTTATATACAGTCTTCAGATATTTAAGTATAATGTAAAGAAAATATAACCGATGTTTAGTACACATTTATTTAATTTTAATATAAGACACCGCTGTAGATATTGTAGTACATGTTTGTTATGGAATGTTACTTTAATAATATGAGTTAGGTTTTTAGTAATAGTTCATTGAAATAAAAATAAGGCGGTATTATTAGCGTTGATTTATCCTATTTTTCGTGTGGACGATTTTTAATATGAGAAAATATTGCCTTTGTTGCTATGTGTCTATTTTCTAACACCGACATTATAAAGTTCGGTTACAATTGAAAAGAGACTCGAATTTAATTAACATTTATAAAATATTTTAACTTTCAATAGTTAGGAAACAAACAAATATATCTTATAGTTTACTTTGGAAGCACAATTAAACGAAAACAATTTTATTTTTGTTCATAAAAAACGTCTCTTTTCTACTTAAGTATTAAAGTGATCAGAAGGATAGTTTCCGATGAAATTATGAACTCAAATGTACAACGAGACGTTTGTCAGCAGACGGGCGGGCAGGTAAGGAACACAAGATAAATCTTCTTTTCTTTGCTAGCCCGTTCTATACTAAACTTTACAATACAATCTTTATTAGTTAAGGAATGTATTATCCTTAATAAGGGGAATCGACGTTTCTTCATAAACGCCGACGCGGCCGCTCTCGGCCCCGGTTTGCTTGTTGGTTCCGCTTTCACGGAAGGAGTGTATCTAGGCGGTTATGGAGTGGGGTCAACACAGAGGCAATTCCGGACCGCAAACATCATCCCCCCCGCCTCTTGCCCCCGCCGGCGCCCGCCCTGCCGTCGAGTGTTTACCCGGCGGATTCGCCAGAAATAACAACACAGCCGCCGCACGGTGACCGCGACCGGCCGGGACTGATTGTAGAATATTTTTCGTTTGAACGAAACTAAAAAATAAGGTGAGGATTTGTTCATCTGAGAGTTTCATTCTTGCGAATAATGTTTTCGCAGAGACATTTGTGTGAGTTAAAAAAAATAATGGTACGGTTTTTTTTTTATATTTTTTTTATTTCGTCGCGTCCATGGGCCCTTCTCGCGTTTATATCCAATAGTAGAGAGGGAAACAAACACTGAGAAGAATAGATACATATAAACCTTAGGCTTTTGTAATACCACTACAATGTAGATTGTATAGCGAGGGCTGACCCTCTACATTGAAGATACTACAATCAACTGAATGCATTGCGACAAATTATACTAACAATTATCTACTTAACTACTGGTAGGAGGTTATTACTACTTAGATTGTAAAATCAAAAAGTGAGTGCAGCTGCATATATTCTTGTAAACTATTAAATATGTCTCAGTATATTCTAATTCCTTATTGTATTGCAACACACTGATTAATACTGATTAATAATCGATACTGATGAATAATCAGTACTGATTAATAACTAATACTGATTAATAATCAATACTGATTAATAATTGATACTGATTAACGCACAGTGTTACAAATATCCATGAGAGGCGATGACTATTTGCTTTCTCGTGGCTCGCAAGCTCATTCATCCCCCGAAAATTCAATCACAATAGTAAAGTAAAAACACAGCAGGCAGCGGGAGTCGTGACACCCATTACCCCCTGGATCCGTCGCTGCTAGTAACACAATAAAAATACATGGCAATACAATGCTTACTTTTGCGCATTTGTATCAGCAAGAAGTTTCATTGAAAATATCTGTTACGAAACGAGTATGACACCCGAATTAAGCTTGTATAATTTCCCATGCAATCGTAATAGACTGCTGGTCATTTAGATTGTAATAACCTCAGTATAACTTTGTACAATCCTATATTGTATAAACAATTGTATATTACAGTAATGTATCGGAAAATTAAATTTTTCTCTGTCAACTATTGTTCGATTAGAACCATGTGCGAGTATCGTAAAAAATGACACTCGAATGTATAAATACATGAAAGAAAGAAAAAAAAATAACGTTAAATTATGAACATGTGAAATAATTATCGTGTTCATTCCCGACCCCAATACTAGCCTGGAGCCTGGAACTACGACCCTGACCTGGTCTCATTCTCTTTTGTGGGTTGCCACTTATTAAAAAATACCTCATAAGCAAACCTTGATGTTGCAGCACAACAATACCTGACCATTCAATTCATTTTTTAATTAAAATATCTAGCAGCGAATACTTTTACGGTGGATTTTTCCAAAAGAATGGGTATCGTCTTAGATTCATTGTAAATTTTATTTATATTAAATTCAATAAATACAGTTACTCATCATCGATTCGATGTTACACCAACGGAAAAGAAAATAATTTCTGACATTTCCAAAGGAATAGATTTGTTTAGAAGCTTAAATGGGGCATCGGTTTTATTTGATTTTTTCCCGCGTGACATCGTCAACAAATCGTATAAAAAAGCAACCGTATTTCGGCGTATTAATCGACATTCGACAACATCACAAGTCGTCCGCTTCATTGTCGAAGTGGCGGCCGTCGATGCTTCGGAGAGAGTATATTTCATTCTATAGACATAAGTGAAATTGTAGTTTAGTGATTTTACCGTCTGCCCAAAAAAATAACATCCCATAGTGCTCGCCCTTTACCGTGTGTTACATCACTAATGCAATTGATCTGATCTGAATTGAATGATAGCAAAGAGAGCGTTTCTCCAAATTAAATAATGTAGAATTTACAGCCTGAAAAGGATTATATCATTGCTCATTTGACGTTTCATTAACGTTAGAAATGATATTATAAACAGTTTAAAACATTTTATACACGAAAAAAAACCTATTTAGTTTTAATTTTTATAATGCGAACTGCTTCAATGTCTGGTTTTTTGCGTGAAAGGTTTTCCGTGTTGAAATTGTGTCCCCGAGGTCAGTATTCGAAAATTACTTTGAGCGCCGAGCCGTTTAAAAACAATCAATTTACCCCGAGTCCATTTTGATGAAATAAAGCTTATACGTCGTTCTAAGCTACGCTTATGTTATCTATGAGAACTACAAAAAATAGTTTTGCAGTTTTGGAGATCAGTGTGATTAAACAATCGCATACGCATAGTTTTGAAAAATAGCGTTATTGGAGTATAATATATTACACTCCCCGCAACTCCTCTAAATCAGTTTTTGGTAAATATTTTCAATGTATATACATACGGCAGTTCTATATTTTCTGTTGCATGTGCAGATTTAAAAGACACAAGTTAACGAAAATACTACATAAAATGTGTTCGGAGAGTTGAGAATTCTGTTATGAGGCCCATGGACAGCTTAGCTTATCTAGACGATAGGACCTTCAAATAACTTCAAATTTCTTTCGAGCGTTTGGATTGTGCCGGCGGCACTGCGGCGTGTGGTAGAACTTGTACTAATACGTTCCCGCGTCGATGGTAAAATTTATTATTTTACTTCAATATGTTTAGGATAGTGTCTGTGGTGAGAAGCTTAAAAATATATATAAGAAATTACATATATATGTACATATATTTAAAGCAAGTCATTTCAATATATACGTATCTAGGTATATCTTGGTATGTCTTTATAAGTCCATTGGACGGCATCATGTAAATTCTTTCCAATATTCTTAATTTATCTCCTGAATTCAATTACGTAATCAACTTTTAATAGAAATACATAAACTTGCGTGTTCTACCAAGATTTATATCAAATTCCAAAGCCATGTGTACCAGACAAACACAGAGTACATATAAATATTTTTTAAGACTTGTGCACAAAAGTTTTACTCTATCTTAATATAAAATAATACCCGTTCCGTCATAAACAGATTTTAGGCTGGGATACTGGAACTAGGCAGTCTTAATAATGCAGGTATTCGATTAAGCTGTAAGGGTTCGTGACAGTTTATGTACAAATAAATAATAAAAAAAAAGGGAAAAGTCAACCTTCGGCAGTGCAGGTTGAGCCATATCGAAAACTGAAATTGACAATCTGACGACGGTCTCGAATGTATATTACTTTTTTACATGGCCCGCCCACCTCGCGACTATAGATTTTTACTGAAAGTTAAGGGCCGTAATTTTTTTTTTCAATATTCCCCGGGTAAAAACGTGCCACTGAATATTTGAAACTTCAAAAGGGGCTTCCCTTTAATCGAAAATCTGATTCTGACGGTATTGACAGTAATGACGTTACGCGCAGTACGACGATTTCCTTAACGAAACGAGTTTGTTGGGCCTTTGAAATAAGAACGCTGTTCCATGAGAAATTCATGATGGGCTATTCTTTTTTTTTTATAACAAATGTGAGGGCCTGTTCTCCCTTTTTTCTTTGTTTATCTGCTGTTATTATTTTTTAACATTCTCATTACATTGTATTGTTAAAAATTGTGATGGAAAATGCCTTTACGTTATTGAGATTGCTCTTAAAATATGTCATGCAAACTTTGTGATTTTTCAAAATCTTTTTTTCTCCGTCACGTACTCTCCTTTTGTATTCGATTTTTTTAAGAAAGTGTTTTATCACATTTATTTCAAATTCATAAACGAAGAATGAACAAATATACTTTATCGATTACATTTCACTAAATTTTGTATACAATTTATAAAATGCTTTTCAGGTCAAGAATAATGCTTATATTAGTGCATTAGACGATATTTCATTCAAGGCAAGCTATTGCCTTACTTAATCATCAATGCAAAATCTACAAATGAAACAGACTATACAATAAACCTAAATGATGCGTTTTGAAAATCTAATGCGATGGAGATGGCTAAAATCCATTGGATTAAATATCAAATTGGATTTTCTATCACACTAAAAATCCAATTAAAATTAAACGAATTTCATACTCAAGTCATGACACTGTTGTAGTTTTATCTACCTCTTTCTCGAGATATCTTCGAAATTGTGACATTGGGCAATAAGTTCTCTTTTTCAATCATCAACTCGTGTATTGATAGCGACGGCCTAGTGTGGTCATCGCCTTACTTCTGAACAAGTAAATTTCGGTCTCAACCGCGACCACAGAAAAATTGATCGAATAAATATCTAATTGAATAAATAGAATTGGCCAATGAATATTTAATTTAAGTATTTATTGGTCAATTCATCTATGGTCTCGGTAAAGGTCGCGACCTTTTGCCGTATTATAACGGGATGGTTTAACCTGCGCAATAACTCCATGGTGATGACGTTTTTAAGACGACGGCTTTTGGATGTCCATAACGAACGGACACGAACGTGGTAATGATGTCATCACCACGTTCGTGTCACTGTCATGCAAATAAAAGGCGTTACCATAAACGATTGGCCCGATTGGCCCGTATTGGGCCAGCGTGGAGGGCTGGATGTCTCTTTAGGGAAGTTACAAAAACCTGATAAAAAACAATGACTTACATTTTTAAAATGCTAATTAAAACGTTTGTATCCCCTAAAAATAAAAAAGATTGATATTAATCTGAAGTATCGGGCTTTGATCATGACTTTAAAATAAATATAAATAATATCCAGTTGTAATGGTTGGTGAAAACCAAGTTAAAACGTAAAAGTTATTCTGATTGCCTATAATTTGTATCATACGCAAAGATCTTTGTCATGGAGAAGTGATCTACGTATTCTATATTCTAATTCGGGTCCCGAGAGAATATCGGGGTACGTAATTTTTCCTGAAATTAACACGTTTCCTTAAAGTGTGGATGTGTAGGTTTAAATCGATTTAATTAAATACACCAAAATACATTTACGATTTTCAACAGCATCCGATAAAATCAGTATAACGAAACAAATCTTTCCAAGTACTTTTTGTACTAATAAGAAGTCGTTGTTTAGAAAATCATTGATTTAGAAATTGCGACTGTACATTCATGGCGAAAGTTAAATATACGAATTTGTTATGCACCAAGAGAATCTCATAACATTTGTCTTAAAGATAACCCTCATCGTAAAACGTACGTGCGTTTCAAATTCCAAGTTTGTTCTTTCTGAGCGCTGATATGACAATAAAAGACTTTTTCTTAAAAACTTTAACACGATGTAGAATCATGAAATCGTAGATCAATTTTTATAGACTGTTACATTCTAATATCATCGGGGTGCGAGTGTTGGGAGCGCAAAAGTAAATACTGAAATAAATAGAAAAAATATATTCAACTATAGTATTACAACAAAAATGCACTGCAGAATGACTGGAAATGCATTTCCTTGATCGCACTTTTCTTAAATCAACGATCGCTAAGGGTAAAATCCAGGCTATAGAAAACCCAAATTCCTGTATAAGTATGCCGGTGAGGTAATAAAAATGCTCGATTTTATTATAAATAAAATCACAAAAATGTCACATTTAATTATAAGTACGGTAGTAATGGTCATGTCATATTTAAGGTAAACAAAGAAATAACCGGCAATTTGGTGAATATTCCGAGCAATCAAAATCGCAGATTTTATCTACAAAATACGTTAAAGTTTCCGTTGTGAACCACGGAATACAATTCCGTTATTTATTGAGCAGGAGTATTATTCTGCTCTATTTTTGTTTATAGCAATAATTTTAAAGAATTAGTATATTTGAGCACGTTTATCTCAGGAACCACTAGTTCAAATCGAAAAACTTTATCGCTATACATAGCATGTTGGAAAAGATTAATAGGCTGTACAGTTTCTTTTTTTCAATTTTACTTTTTAATGTTCATCGATCAATTTGTACATCCTTACTGCCATATTGATTTACTTTTTTATGCTTTATTCTTTTTTTATTTTTGTCACAACTCTCATATAGTATTCAGATAAATAGATGCACTTGGTCATGTACTCAACATATGTATGAAACAGGCATGCGTAATCCAAATATAACTCATGATGCAGCCATTATATTCAAAAGCAAAACGTGGTTTCATGCTTTGTTTTTATTTATTGATGAACATCTGATTAAGTCATACATAGCACATAAGCTACATATTATAGCACAATTAGAATCTGCAAAACTGAAGAATCTGAAAACTGCAAGGCAAGCTGTGATCAAAGCCTGGAGTGGGACCGACATTGAACCTACTACAACGATAAAGATTGACTGTGGAGCTAGCAATCGGTCACTAGAACGAGACTGAGATAGGGATCCGGATTGAGACCGAGTACGTGAACGAGATTAAGATAATACGATCGATATAAAAGATGAAGAATGATGAGATATACCTAAGCAGGCGAAGCCACGCGTGAATATCTAGGTTTTTTTTAAATAGATATTTGTAAGTTAAACGGAATTAATATAGACACTTGCCCGCAACATGCATTAACATGCAGCATGCAACCCACCGCTGACCCTCGAATCTGGCCCTCCACTATGAATTCTATCCAAAGAATTGAATATTGATTCGAGAGGATTGTCAGATATCGAACACCAAGTCAGTGTCAATTTTTTAGTTATCTTATTCCGCTAATCGTTATATTGTTAATTTCTATGTACGTTTCATACCACCAGGTACATCCTCAGCAAAAGGCAGACAGTCATATCCATCAGGTCGTAAGGAGTGCGTAAGGAGTGTTAGGAACAACCGACAAATGCGATCCGAACCTCGTTGTGTGAACAGCTACCGTGCAATGTCAAAAGGTAACAAGAGCATACTTACCAGCAGCTACAGACCAATATCAATGGACATGCTTGTCAATTCTCACACACTAACCATTATCAACCATTACCCAAATAGATACAGGCAAGCGTCCAATAATGGCGATTTACAAATGTTAATTTGGTCATTGAGCAAATGATTATTATCTTTATGTTTTAAAATTTCTAAAGATTCCAAACATTTAAACGTAACAACCTTCTCACACACATGAAAAACATCGAACTTGTGATCGTTATTGAGCTTATGGACTGGTTTCTATTAAACGTTTAGCAAAATGAGATCTGTCTGATTTACTATTTTTAAAGGCCAAAATACGTTCCTTTTATCTAGTTTAAAAACAACGTCCGGATTGTCCTATATACATCGATTTACATTCATCACAAGTTAATTTATAAATTCCCGATTTTTATTACTGTGCAATTTATCTTTATTGTCACATAAAGTTTTTAAATATTTGTTTGTTTTAAAGGCCGTATAAGTATTATGTTTTTTTTAATAATCTTGAAATTTTCTCTGAAATTGTACCATAATATGTCGAACTAGCTACATTATTCTTTTGGTCTTTTGATTGTGTTGGATATATACGGTTCCTTATAATACTTTTTTGCTTTTCATTAATGAATCCATCAATACATTTTTCACTGCTTACGTTTGCCAGTGCTATATGCAAGCAAGCAACTATTACGAATTTCCACGAATTAACACCTCACACAATAGAATAAATAAAATTAATATAAACTAAAAGCAATTCTTCATACTAGGCATAGAGCTATAAAAAGGCGTTTATAATCGTCAAAAGCTGTCGTCGCTTCGAAAATTAATACTTTAAAGAAAAAGCGCTAGTAAACTCAAAAGCTTTATCTTTTCAACATTCAATTTACGTCATTTTATAATCTTCAACCTATACACGGCAGTTAATTTACGTAGTTTGACCACCTCGTCGTTAAAATAATACTTAGACAAACTATTTCTTATGACAGATTAAACTCCTTTAATGGAACCTCAGTAAAACCTCTTTTTATATCTTTATCTTTTTAACTTTTTCCAAGTAAAACGAAGAATAGTCGTACTTCTTTTTAAATTACACTATTCATAATTAATAACAGAATATTTTTATGAAATGTCGACTTCATTAAATTCACCTCTGAAAGAAGCACGTGAACGCTAATTGACGCAGTTTCTTTGTTATTTAGAATTTTGTGAAGTAAAGACATATCTAATGATGTTCGGCGTATTATGTGAACGAATACTATTTGCATAGACAATCTGTGGCTATGTCGTATGATACATAATGTAATATTTTAGTAAACTTCTTTTGCGCTGTCTTAATACGTTTTATATGACAATTGTAATAAGTTCTTCAAATCGTACTTTAAAAGTCTAACATAAATTTCATGTAAGAAAAACATAGAATTTTCAGAGTTATTTCTTTTCTAAATGGTTTACTTATTCCGCTTGTAAACCTTGGATTTTAAAGGCTCTTTGCCCACTTGAACCTATATGACGATTAAAATAAACCTTTTCGTTCATCAATATTCCTAAATCTCGAATTCTGAGTATGTACTCGTTCGAGAATTCAAATTATATCGTTACTTAATGTTTATTAGTAATAATTGTTTTAAATATTTTAGTTTCAACTACATATAATAATTGATAAGATTTTTTAGAAAATTATTGATATCGTTGATATACATATATAGAAAAAGAAGGTGACGTAATTGTGAACCTTGTGGGACTCCAAAAGTTTAAAGAAATTCCGAATAATAACCCTTCAAACAGGTGCTTGATTACTATTACATACATAAGATCTCAGCCATCTTAGGACCCTGCCATGCATACCACTTCTGCAAACATTTTCTAAGAGCATGGTTCTTTCAGAATTCTCTCATACATACGTGTGTAAGTTACTAAATGTAACACTTCGAAATTGATATCCTCACACCATCACCAAATATAATATCGTAACTGTTCTAATTTAAATTTCTCTCATCAAATGAAAATTTAATGATAGTTTATCAACGAAACGTCTTAGCGCCATATTAATAGTCTCTAATTAGTTTTAATTAAAAGTGAAACAATTTTTTTGCTTTTGTATCTCGATTTGAAGTATAAATCTTTCAGAGGATTATAAATATTATATGTTTTGATCATTTTTAATATCATTCAATGTTTCTTTTGATTAGCTTGTCATTTATTCATGTGCCTATACTCGCATTTTTTTTATCCAGAGTTTTGTGGGCATTCTTTCCATGATTCGAACACAACCGAGAATCCATTGTTAGAAGCCCAATTTTTCTCTATATATGGTAAAATAAATAAACTCCTGTTTAATAGCGATTCGTATAACAGTACCTGCATCAGAGCGGGTTAGACACTAAATTTTGCACAGAAAGATGATTTATAAGATTATACATTCCATTCCGACTATACATGTTATAGTTGAAGGCACGTGTGGACAGTATTTTTAGTGTCTTTTATCATCTCGTACAAGGACAGAAAATCAATGCTTGTATGCGCAGATGCTGGAGAAATTTACACAGCTTTCGACATGAGTATCATATTTTTGTTAGAATTCGCTAAAGGAACAAGCATTTTCCTGCAGTGCCAATAGGCAATGACGGTACACTCTAAAATAAATGAAGCAGTAGTTTCAACATATAAAATTCTCGACATTGCACAAGATAAATTGAAACTTGTCTTTGTGACCAAGTATATATTTATCCCTATTCCTTTATTGTTTGAAGGTTTTTAAATACCCACCAAGAAAATTGAAATTTTATATTAAATTGGGAAGTTAGTGTTCTGTGTCCTAATGTAGAAATTCGAGTTTATCACTAGATCTTGACGTTTTGGGTCTTGATGGATGTGTCTATGGCTGTATGGCTGTGTGTGTGTGTCCGTATGTGCGTGCGTGCGTGCGTGCGTGCGTGTGTGCGTGCGTGCGTGTGTATGCTATGTGTAAAAAAACTTGCATCGCCTGACACAAACTATAAAAATCGGCTAATGTGTTGAACAGCTATCGTTAGAAACAAAATTTTAAAAAGTATTTTTATTCAATATTTTGTGAACTGCTGTATCTATAACTTCAGATTTCTATGCCCTGCGTCTCTTAAAAGATAACACTGATCGTTGTAACCTTCATAAAAATCGTTTAATTTGTTCAAGGGATATTGTTGGAGACAAATTTTTCAAAAAAATTTTTTTTAGAATATTTTCTAAAGTACCCCATCAATAACTTCTAAAATCCAACGAGCTATCCTTCTTAAAAACAACGTCAATCATTGCAAAATACACTAAAACCGGTTGATTTATTCGAGAGATATCGTTAACTGAAAATTATAAAAAAAGGGGTTTTTCAAAATAATACGTGGTATTCTTAATGGATTGGTGTTTCATACTCGGTCATTCTTTTCCGCTTAGAAAATTTTGATGAATGCCTGAAAGCAAATCAACATCGAATAACGTTATCTAAAGATATGGCAGTTGAAATAGTAAAGAAAAAGCGTTTTTTTAAATATACAGATTTTTGAAGGCGAAGAGCTCGGAACTTTTTAGAAGTATATTTTGAGTTAGGAGGGCTTGAAAAAGCATTAAAACCGATATTTTCTGCATGATGAGCTAAACGGTCTCGGCTCCTTTATTTTTGAACACTTTGCGGTGGAAGGTAATAAAAATTTTCAGGGATAGCCTTCGGGGTGAATCGAATCAAATAGATGAGACTATTTGAGCTCAAAAAGCTTAAAAACTCGGCAATATTCATAACTTAAAGAACTTAATGACATATCAATTAATATCACAACGGAAAGCTTTAGGAATGGCATGTAGAGCAACCATTTTAGATTTTTTTTTGTACGAAAGATATTTCAACATTGACAACTGACAATTAACAAAATGTGGGTTCAGCTCAACCAAAGACTTTCTGTGTTTATTTAATTCTAAAAATTATGTCTTTTTTTCTCGCAACTTTTGTTAGTTGACGCCCATTATAATATTTGTAAACTGATTATTTGAATATATCAAAAAAGAACAGTTATCGTTACAAAATATTATACATTAAAAACATATGCAATAATATATCAAAGATTACAATAATAAAGAACCATTTTCGCTTAATCTTTAATTTTTCTAGCGTTCAAATAAATGTTATGCACTACTCTCGTCTATCTTTTATTGCATTTTTATAGATAGATCATTACATGAAAGCTGGCGTTTTAGTAAATTTTATAAATTTTGGTGTTGACCTAGTACAGGAAATTACTTTATAGATTTTGATGAATGAGTTTGCGAGTAGTAAAACACGTGACAAAAATGCCGTATTGTTTTTTCCTTTCGTTGGCTTAGAAGCTCGATTTTTTACTTCCTTAAGAGACCTTAGTATTTCATATTATTTTCATTAGGATAATGTACATTTGTTTTTGAGAAAATGGTCAATACAGACAGACAATGAAGAAAGACTGACGGACAACAGAGTGATTATATAGAGCTTCCGTTTTTTTTCCTTTTTGATGAAGGAACCTTAAATACAACCAGCCTTATTGTGTATTTATTTCTAGCAGTGGGGCGTCAAACGACATTTACTAGGTCACGCCGTCTTCGCCTTCACAAATTAAAATAAGTATCGAAGTATAACTTCAACAAATATATTCTTCGACACTCATTTTGATTTGTTTTATATTATATGATACAAGAAATATATTCAACTGATAATATTGGCAAAGTTTAGCTGGTACCTCCTTTTCTACATGAGGCTATTGTCAGGGGAGTAATGAAAGAATGTGTCAGGGTACCCATAGTCTGACATAATTCAGTTAGCCGTTATCTAGACCGAGTAGGCATGGAAATTTCCATTTTTTCAAGAAAGGGGGCAATGATCACAAACGTGGCTTAAACAACGATTCTTATCGTAACTACGTCATGTCATAGAAATGATAACATTGAAATGTAAAATTTTAGTAGCCTTATCAGTCAAAACACGTATACAGAAACAGTTTCAGCGGTTACCTAAAATAAAAATAACAAACCGGTACCTACGATATAATCGCTGAACACATTAGGAATGAAATACCAAGTTTCAATCAAAAATAGTGGCGCATTAAACTAGCGCTGCTTACGTGACAACGCTCAGCCGTTATTTTCTTTCAGGTGGGAGTTTTCAGTGAAGGTTAACTGCGCGGCAAAAAAGGTGAATTATACTCGCCTCGCGACTGTAACGCCCCCTCGTTTTGCCCCATTACGATTCAATATTTTATTTCGACGTGTCTGACGTTAGGATTTCGGATTTGAAAACTTATTTTTTGTGCGCTTCCATGCAACTAAAATATTATTGTTGAATAAGTTTAAATGGAACATTGTTGTACGTTTATTGGATTTTTATTGCTTTACATTTCACACTAAATTTGTACATAAGGTGCATGTACAAATTTAGTATGATTACTCTAACACAGATGTATTTTATGATGTATACGGCGAGTTAAACTTTGGATGTGAGTCTGCTAATTTTTCAGTTAAAAACATAACAATTTAAGTTTAAGCCTCTGGTTCCATATTGGATTAAGAATATTTTATCGTTTTGAATATAAAACATTTAAGAAAATATAATAGTGGTAAAATTATGTGTGTGAATATAAATAATTGAAATTAAATGTACAAATTTAGTATGACAATTCTGAATTATGTAAAGTTAAGGGACATCGTAAGTCGTATTCAGACTAAGTTGAATACTAAATCATTGCTATCGGAATATCAACCCTAAAGGCTATAAAGAGTACGGAAACGAAATATATCATGCAAATTTTGAATAATTTGAAATGAAATTTATTTCGATTTTCAGAAATATTAAATTAAATTATATATACACTTAAGATTTAGTGAAAAAATCGACCGATAAAAAGAAGAAATCAAAAGCGGATGTTCCTTATAGGATGGCCAACATTTTTTATAATAGTGTTAAGGACGTCTCGATATTTAAACTTTATAGTGTACTTAGAATTTTTATTGCGACTAACATCTTACATAAAAGTAAAATGGCAAAATGTCCTCGTGGTCGGACAACCGGTCGCTTCGTCTCAAAAACTAGCTACCGCCCACGGCCCCGCATGCGCGGACATAGAATGAATTCTTTCATCTTATATATCGACCGGTTATCATCGTAATCACGATTCCGATGGCTATCTCGTTCTCGATTCTGTTCCCAGTCCTGCACTCGCTGTCAATTCGTCACACTTTCGATTCTCGCTTTTGATTCCCAGCCCGGTCTCGATTTAAATAGATCTGGATTTCAATTTCGCTCTCGAACCTGGTCCCGGTTTCAATCCTAATCTTACTGCCGCTCCTAGTCCCGATGCTGATCACCGCTTTTGATTTTAATTTTAGTCCCACACTCGATTTCGATCTAGATTCTGTTCTCGATTTCGAATCCTCCCAGTCGCGACTCTTGATTGTGGACTTTATCCCATTAGCAATTTCAATTTCGTTACCGATTACAGTTTCGATTTGGACAAAGCTAAGGCAAATGTTCATATCATAATAATATTTAAATCATATTACTCAGGGATAGTGTGGCTTTCTGTGAGTAAAAGAAATTCTAGAATCTGCAATAGAACAAATACGCGGATAAAGCCAAAGCAAAATGTTAATGGTTTATTTTACTCAAAGGCCTTCTTATAAGTGCAAAGTTTTTTATAATAGGTTCAATAGTACAAATATGCAAACGAAATCAGGGACAACTGCTGGTTTTATTTTCAGAAACCTTTCCGTTCGCGAATACAAAGTATCGCCAATCTCACATTAACACAACTTCCCCCCTGTACGACTATAAATCAACCAGACGTCTAGATTTTTCCAACTTCAATGATTGTTATTTCTTAGTAAAAACATGTGTTTATCAGAATTAAAAATAGCCTATAGCATAAAGGAATAGTAGAGCTTCCTATAAGCGGTAGATTTTTTTGGAATCATATCAGAAATGCCAAAGATTATTCCTTATATTCAAATTTAAAAACTTTACCTTTCAAAATATATACATATATATATACACATATATATATATATATATATATATATATATATATATAAATATAAATGAATATTTGTCTGTATGTCCTTTATACAATCGTAAACTATGCATTTAATCATGTGATGATATTTAGCAAAGTTGTTGTGCCTGAGCCAAAGAAGGTTTCTGAGTTGGTACGATCAATTTTCGACAAATGGCGCCACTGTCATTCCAATGTAAATGGAGAGGGAGTGAATGTGGGCATATAGAGACAATAAAAAAATTAAAATGGTTGCTAGGCAACAATTGTTTATATATATAGTGAAGGATCTGACTGCTGATTGACGTTCCGAACGCATTTGCTATGTAGTTTTTTTTTTCGGATAACATCGTGAGTGGAATTAAAATCGATTCAACAGTTCTCGAATGCCGAATTTTTTTCACTTCAAGTTTTCCTCGGCGAATTGGTGATCAACTTCAATATTAACATTTCTATTCGTGTGCGAATAGTCGGTTCAATTGGATTGGATACATTGTGCGATTCGGATTGCTGATTCACATCTGATAAATACAAACGCATTTTTCACGTCGACAACTGAACAGCAGGAAAGAAGGCTGCAAAATGTTTGAATAAGTACCGCTCGATCAAGACGAACACTGCACGCTGATTTAAATCATGGTGCATTCCATTATGACAGTAATAATGATTATAGCCTTCATCCAAGTGTCGTCGTATGTCAAATGGCTGGACCTATTGGGATGAAATTTTCTATCATTCCCTGGATGATTTCAAAATACAATTGGAACGGGTAGGTGGCGCTGCTCTCGGTATATCCCTTAAAGCTTTTCCGGGCAGGACGACATCTGACGGGACAGCTAGTATTAGTATAAACGATAGACAACCAAATACTTCTTTTTTTTTAAACAAGTGGACAAAATAAATGAATAAGACTATTAAAGATATATAAAAATAATCATTATTTTTTTACCGTTACCATAAAGTAAGTCGAAACGCCAAATAGCGTATCATTTGATTAATCACATTTCTGACCATATGCCAATTTTTACCAAAATCGATCAAACCGTGCCTAAGTTATATAAGAATATAAAGACAGACAGACAGTAATCTATATTACCGCATTACATGGTCTTACTGTTTACCAATTTTCATTGCGATTGGTCAGACTGTTCTTAAGTTATAAAAGGACATACAAATTTAAAGACAGACAGACAAAAATGAATTTTAAAAGTGACAGATTTAGGTTCAATAAGTCATAACATGTATATTAGTAACAAAATTTGAAAATAAATATGAATTTAAAGACGGACACTACACATTTATATAGTAGTATAGATATTCATTGTGTTGAAAAAAAACCATTTCAATACATTCGCTATAGAATTAACGGAGCAAAAACGTAAAAAAGTCAAGTGGCAATAATACAAGTGTCGAAATAAAGGTATGTATTTCCTTGATAAAGACTGAAAAAAATTGGACGAGAAGATGTGCATGTAGAGCCCATAAATATTAATACATACTTATAATGAAATTATTAATAAAAAATCTTTATTGAGAATTCAACATAAACTTACGTCATGGTATTTCAAAAAAAAAAAATCAAATCTTGAATCGTGTTAAAGATATGACGGAATCGAGAGCTTATTTCCCTCAAGGTTTTCTTAAAATGAGTCCTTAATTTTGAAAATATTGAGAGCATCGTCGTTAAATATATCGTCAAATGCATAATCCATAAACAATAAACCCTTACAAGAGTATATCGACTGCGACGTGAATTTTTCTTCCTGACGTACTTTAATAAGCATCAACTATGTTAAATTCACAAACAAATCGCGCACACTCGAAACACGAAAAACAAAAATGCGAAACATACAAATAGTTTCTCTTATCCGCGTCATATATACATCCCCGTTCCGCGAAATATAAAAATCGGGAATCCTTTCCTAGTCCTTCGGGCTAGTAATAAAAGCGATTAATTGCCGCAATAATTGCTCTTATAAAAAGGACCTCAACCCATTACGCGTGACATAATCACCGGTCGAATTTAATCTCAGCCGCTCCGTGGTAATGTAAAGATATATGATAACTCCATAACCTCACGTACGTAACGCGTCTGTGATGTATGTTTCTGCCTCGCAAGTAGCATTTTTATCTGGTGAATTACAGTCGAACGTCAAAAGGGCCGTTTCTAACTTCTGACTTCGAATAACGAGAAGGGTTATGAGTTTGAAGCCTATGTATGTGAGTATGTCTGTGACTTAAAACCCTGTAGCTAGATCGATTTAAATGCAGCTGTAAGAAGGTCAGTTTGGTATGGATAGTACCTAAATAAATTTTATAAAAATACATTTAACTGGTTTGAGGATCACCAGATCACCATACGTTATACGTGGGTCAATCTGAAAGTCCTTAGAAAATCAAAAACTGACCAAACCAGCAAGTTATTTTATTATTATTGTTTTTCAAAATAATGTCTGTTGAGATAAATCGCTGAGATTCGACGGAACCACTGAGAGAAACGCTTTGCACTTTGCCCATTCGCAATTAGGGGTCTTTTCGGCGGCCTTTTCATATACGGGCAAATCTTAACCATGCTCTAAATCACGATAGTCGTACACGCTAATACAGTTTTTATGAAATGCGCATTTTTATTTCAAAATTATTTTAATCAGGTTTGTTTCGATTGTATTTAATGAAAATCGACGTGGCAGTTAAAAAGTCATAAAATAATGATAGACAACGATTTTATATTTTTCATAAAAACATTTTCTTTTGATATCTCACACGATTCATTTGGAAAAAGTTTCATACGTATTTCCAATTGATCATTCACGATTAACCTCCTAAATTAAAATTGAACTGAATGTACGGACGTGCGTTATCAATCTACATCTCTATGCAAATTTTCAAACACATCTTAATTTATACTCACAAATCACAAGTAATAAAGGTTTGATTTCAATCAAAACTGTTATATATCTAGAGCAATTACAATAGTATTTATGTTTAAAAAATTATAAATAAAATCTTAATTAAGTTATATAAAAATATTCCTTTGAAAAGTAAAACAATAATAGTTTCAGATTGTTTTAGATCCTTAAATGCCTAGGAAGACCTGTAAACAAATAAAATAAAATAGGTTATTAAAATTGTAAAATTGGAGCAGAAAAGAACGAAACAACAAAACCAAATTCGCAAAATGAAATAGCAGCTTTCACTGTTGCGTTTCGTCCAGTGAGTAACAGCTCCCACGTAGCCCACTCTCTCTCTCTCCACTTTTTATCAACCTGTTCTCTCACTAACGGCCGGCAACGCACTCGTAATTCCTCTGGGGTTCCAAGCGTGCCGTGGTCGGCGGTGACCTTCTACTCTCTAATAGCTCGCCTGCTCCTTTGCCCCCTGTCTAGACTATGAAAAAAAAAAAAAAAACATACTGAAAAGGTGTTTAGGATTTAAAACATGCATGTTATTTGTAAGGTTTGTTTATTTTATTAGTTATTTATCTTGTTTCACGTTTGCCCATAAAGACTATCCATTCTGTTTTATTCGAGTAAGCGGCATGTCATTAGAAATCTTTGAAATAATATTTTTTAATAATCGAATAACCGAATGTAAATCTATTGACGTTTTGAACATTACGTTTTTTTCTTCTATGAGGTACTCGAGGAAACTACAACTTTATTGTGCAGTTCCTCAAAAATCTTTATTTCAAATTCAGCCCCGTTCCGACTTTCAATGAAATGCAACTTTTGTATTTTTGTCAGGGAGTGTACTTTAATTTTTTAGAAAACGTTTAGATTCATACCTCAATCTTGATTACTCTTAGTTTTGAATTTCACAGACGGCAAGTATAACTTTGATCGTTGACCTGTTTCTCTCGCATCCGAAAGCGTGGAGTTGGTAGTTTGTTGATCTAATTAAAACGGGATTAGCCTTCCAAATTAAAGGACCTGTTTTCTAATACATGAGAGTAATTCAGATTTTTTATACGCCTCTAAAATTGTATGCATAAATACCATAAAAAAAAAATTACTTTTTAAACAGTGGAAAAATAAGAAAACATAAATTAAAATGGATACTAAATTAGTATGTTTGATTTTGTCCTAAAATTCACCAGAAAATATGTGATAGGCGTTACAGTTAACGTCTCAAATAAAATTTTATATGTTTTATTATTACGATATATGAAAGAACTCTTGAATTGTAATCAGTTTTTTAATAGGATTGAGATAGTATGTACTTCTGCTTGTGGGATAACAAACACCAAAGTATTTATGATTATTGTGCAGGTAATTGGTATTCGATTAAAGTAAATCGAGCAAATGCAAATTGCACTTGCATCTTGAGGGTTTTGTACAAAACTAATTATTTATCTAAATATTCATCCGTTAAGAGCGTCGATGATTTTAACCTGTTCTCGATATCAATACTGGTAAGATATTGGCGCCAGATATTCCCAGACCTTAGCATTTATCAAGAAATTTTAAGATTTTTTGACAGACAGGTAAACAGAGAGGTAGAAAACATAGTGGTCCTATAAGGGTTCTTTTTTCCTTTTTGATATACGGGATTCTAATGAATAAAACAAAAAATTCTGGAAAAATTGGAAGGTATCATAAGAAGCAATTCTGAAAATTACCATTTCTTTAATTTTTATTTTTACCATCTTACAGCAATGTTTCAAGTATGGGCTAGCCAGAGGATTTGTAGGTATAATACAATATGTTTATCATACGTATACTTTATGTAACCGAACTGAAGATATAAATTATATTCAATTCAAACCCACGTTTCACTCGAAACCTATCATTATATTATAAATTTAGTATTCGTTTGAATGTCAGTTTTCCCACAAGAACATATTTTTAATACTCAATCATATAACACGAAATATAAAATAATCATAAAAATAAACAATTCGATAAAAGTTGAGCTGGTTAAGTCAATGAATGTCTTGTTTGCAGAAAGTGAATTACAGGTAAATTTGTTCGCTGTTTTCAAACGTTTTTATATTTATATATAAATTACCCTAAATATTCGTATATAAATTGAAATGTCAAAGTTAAGTAAAGTTCCATTTCCTTAAATTTAGTTCTAAGGTGTACTCGACGTTCAAGTTTGTAAATCGCCCCGATGTGCCGCTTCTGCAGCATAAACACTTGATGAATATTCACAGTTTGTCCCCACAGCAACATGCTTTACGAACTTGTGTCTCATAATTTTTTATCCTTAAAAATATTTATGTCACAAACTAATCCTTTTCTACAACTTAGGTACAAATATGGGGATACTATTTAACCCTAACACATACCCAAGGATACTGAACTATCAACAAAATCTAGTTTTTGGTTACGAAGTAAGATAATCCCAGACAACCGTTTATAGCTTTAGAAGTGAGATACGAGACGTGATCATTTAATATAAATGTCTAGTTGACGCACTACAGTAAATGACGTAAGTCAAAACTTAAATATCAACATCATGAAGATCGGATTTTTTTTTTGTATAACGAATTTAACATTTTGATAAGCACTTCCGGATTCCCGTATTTAATTTTACAGATCCGACTACTTTTTTTCAGTAATCGTTCAGCAAGAGCGAGAGGTAATTTAAAAGTCTTGGTAGTTGAAATTGGAATGCCAATAAAGAACTTTCAGAGGCTACATCAACCTCTTTATTCTTATCCAAGATCTTTTATCTCGCCCCTACGGTTCACAGAAATGATAGTAAGTCAAACTATTAATTGTTTAACTCATGTCTATGTTTTTCTGCAATATGCAACATGTAACCCACCGCCGACACTCGAATTAATTTGTTTTTTTTTTTCACGAATCCGTATCCAACGAGCTCAATATTGATTCGAGAGGATTAACAAGATATCAAACGCCCAAGTAAGTATTAATATTTTATTTTCCCTAATGCGCCAAATAATAATAACAATATTTCTAAGTTTCGTGCCAAATTAACGCATCTTTAGGAAAAGTCAGTTACATCCACTAGGGTGTTAAGAGTATAAAAGCCATCAACAAATGCGCCCCAACTACCTTTTAAGTTTTCTGCAGTCCGCATTATGAATCTCACCTTAACACCTCACACAATATAATATTTTTGACTCTTACCTTAAGTTTATTTAGTATACTACAATACACATAATTTACCATAGCGGGACATATTTTACATGTTCGGTGTTCACAGCATCTCAGAGTAAAAATCTACTAAAAATATAAAGTATGTATTTCTAATAAGTTTGTTGTGTTACGTGTATTTATTGTGTGCGCTCAATGCCTAACAATTTGTTCGAAGTGGCGAGCTGAGTCAGTTAGAACTATGCAGGTAGTAATTTATAGTCGGGATCCCTTCTCGAGTTCGCGCCGCGGACTCTATAATTTGCGTTTCCGAACTCAAAGTCGCGACTGCTCAGGTAATGACTGTTATCTCAGGACCCGCTCATCGGGCTCTGTTGTCTTTTAATTCGGAACCCCGAACGGAAATTAGCAGCGGGAGTTTTAAGGGTGAAGAAAAAACCGGCCGGTTGGGTTCATTAGAAGATTACTTGGAAATTGGATTTTATAGCACGCGATATAGTTAAGTGTCCCTCTTTTTTTTTCGTTTAGGGTTAATCCATTTATCCGAAGAAAGTTTAAGCCGAACGTATCCGTGGGGTGCGGAGGAATAGCAGTTATTGTTGCAGGAAAATTTCCCGTGACGATAGTTGCTATTTTCGCAGTTGTATTACTTTCGGTATAAGATTACGATTCAAAATAAATTTCTATGAAAATTAATGTTGTATGGTGAGACATGAGAAATAAGAATGGATCGATTGCGTTTTTAACATTTATTACGGTACCTTACTAATTATTTGATTTTCAATGCTTACCAACATTTTTAGATGGAAGAGCAAAATACTAAACATTCTGTTTAAATAAAGTTTCTATGAAGAATGAACCGATTTAACGGTCGTTTATTGCATAGAATCTCAATCATCAAAAAGCCACCTATGGAATATAAGACATCAAAAAATTATGTTTAATTATATTACGATTTTATGCAAAGTTTGCCAACTACAATTTAATGAAGTAAATAATTTAATGAACTATGTAAGGAAAAATCAAAGCTACAGCGCTCACATTAAACACGGTCTCTTTACTTTGAGATGCAAAGTAAAGAGACCGTGTTACATCACGTGAAACATTACATGCGTATACGGGATTATTTGTGTAAGCTTTTATTTACCTGGTCGCTAAGGAATACCCTCTCACAATCTTTTTGTTTTAGATCCAAAAATTTGTACCTTAAGGTCCACCACGCCGGTCCAATATGGGTTGGGGCCTCTCACAACCGTGACCAACGGCTTAACGTGCCCTTCGGGGCACGGAACTTGTGGTGTAATTTGACTTAATTTAATACCTCATCGATCGATGTGACCGTGGCCAGAACAGAACCCGGTTTTGACAGGACAGAAATTTGATGTACATACTAATACCAAAGAATTTACAACTAGACTAGCACATTATTATTATAGAGTGTTTTGATTGAAAGCTATACCTCCTCCCTTTTTAAGTACCACAAAAACGCCTTATCAAAAATTGATATACGTCTATGTTGCGTAGACTTTATACCAAGCGATCATTAAATATTAAAATATGCAATTGGTATAATGCCTCATTGCATGGTACGAATCTCCTCTATAAATACATTATTTAATTTAATTGTTGACAATTTCACACATCGTTAGAAAGTTCTCATGAATATCCGCATAATGTTGTACCTCATTGTTAAAACGAGTAATAAAGTACAGCATAGTGGAATCTCGATAACAATGAACTTTTTGTCGAGCAATGAGCCCAAAAACATAAACTATTATAAGGTACACAGATGTCTTACTTTGAAAGTTTGTTTACAATTGCACGAGTAGAAAAAAATAGAACAAAAGTACCAAACATTCATTTTGAACATTCATAGAAGAGAAAGACATTTTTTTTTCATCTTACTAAGAATTTTCACTTAATTACAATCGAGTATCGAGATTATACTATAATATGCACAGGGATTAAAAAAAACTAGCCAAGTGGGAATCAGACACCATGTGGAGAGGGTTACGTACCATAATTATCGCATTAACCCTCGGTTTTATTATTTATTATTTTTTTATGTTTACGTAATGATAAAGTTACGCAAGACATTTAATACACATTTTTTTCTTTACTTCTATTTTACATTTCTACTGGACTTTATATGCTTAGCATTTTCGTTCTTTTAAGTTTTACTAAAAATTATGAAAGGGTTCTATATTTGTGTTGTTTTTCTAAATTTTAAGCTCAGTAGTTTTGAAGGCAAGTGAAATGCTGTTTATTTAATTTTTTTTTTATTTTGATAACAAGCCTGTTTCATTTGATGTAGTACATGACGAACGTAGCCCGTTTTTTTATATTTCCAATTTGCTTTCCAAAATTAATCTTCAGTCAGAATTAATTTGTTCATGTCATATATTCGTGATTAGGTCACCGAACTTTCTATATTTTTCAAATCTTAATATGGCTAGTGTAGTTGATTCGGAGAAAATAGAACTGACGGACAGACAATTACGATAATGGATTTATAATAGTTATGTTTTTTCTTACGATTACGGAACTTTAAAAATTCAATGTTATATCCCGCGATTTTAACGATGAAGACGATCATGCTAACAATTTGACTATCTACTTCCTTGTTATACCCCTTACGAGTAATTTTACCATAATAATCAAAAGTTACCACCCTTGCCTTTATGAGTGCAAGGGCGGTGAGTACTTTACCTTAAGTTGACGCCACTTCCCATCCCTCTGAGGATCGAGTAATCGCCACTCACGACACTTCTCCCGAACGACAGAATAGATCAGTAATATTCCCTCGTCGCCACACGGGATATACCATTTAGACTACCGTGAAGACAATCTTAAAAATTGCGAAATCGAATGGGCTTAAAGTAAGGGTATATTCTCGGCATCGACGTCCAACCGTCCTACCAAAATAATGCTGGTCAACATGATTTTTAGACCTGACTTCTACATCTTAAATTTAAGTTTCTCCTATGCCAAAGACAGAAAAAAAATTTTTTTGTTCAAAGTTTGCTTTTCTAGAAACTATTTCAATTTTCCAATTTTTCTGCAAAAATTATTGATTTTTATATTCTTTTTATAATTCCACTTTAAATTATATTTAGAAGAGTTTTGTCTGTATATATGAGTCTTTTTTATTAAATATTTATGATACAATAACATATAGATGTAAAACAACAAGAAATTAATGTCTAAAAATGAATATTTTTTGTATTTCTTTTGTGTTCGTGTGAGCTCTCTCGTATTAAACTCCAAATGTAATCACTCATCATATTTTCGTTGTACTGCCCTTGATATCGCCATTCGGAGCCCATCACATCTTGGTGAAAACGTTCTCCTTGTTCCTCGGAATAGGCACCCACGTTATCTTTAAATTCGTCCAGATGAGAATGTAGCATATGAAGTTTGATAAATTCACCGCATATAAAGCAGAATGAATCAACATCATGTTTACACTGTCTTGATGCCATTTTTAACTGAGTAATACACAAATATAGTTGTTACAGCTGTAATAGACAAGTTAACACTCACTATTGTGCCCCGTACAAATAATAATACAGTTTACTTTTTGGGTTAATCAAAGTGCTGCCATGTATTTATAAATTACTAGCTGTCCCGCCCGCTTCGCTGGGTAATTTTTATTATAAATAAAATGGTGAAGGATTTACGGAATTTGAAAAATGAGTAGCTAAAAGCCATCTACAAATCATCCCGCATAGAATGGTCCCAGTCCCATGTCTATACGTTTAGTAGTTTTTACGTGATTGGCGAACTAAGACAATCTATTTTCATTATATACGTATAGATTTATCGGTGTTAATCAGACAAAAGCAAACTTTAAGAACTAAAAGAAAATCAAGTGTTTTTCAATGTATAGAATCAGAATTTAAGAATTAGAACAGAAACCCAAAAACAAAAATTTTTTTTCATTGACCGGTGTAATGTATTTCGCGAACGTCACACTTCATTGGTATCGCGATGGATGTAAGAGTTTGATGTATCGCCTCGGCTTATATTCCGGTTTGTCTCTTTTATGACGGTATTCAACTTTTTATTCCCCTAAATAGGAATACATATAGATACATATATAAATCGTCTCCCGAATAAAGTGGCTTTTCTACGCATCTACGAATCAATGGTTCGGAAGGAACGCCCAAACATCAGAGCTATAAAAGCAAAATCTTCCCATTTCATTTCGCTTTTACAGAAATAAAAAAGGGCTGTATTATATGTAACTGTTAGCAGTAAGCAAACCATACGAACGTTAGCGGAATGTGTTACCGGCGAAAATGCATAATAGCCGATACGCGACCGGCGAGCGCGTGTGGCCCCGACGGCCGTACAGCTCGCTCCGATATTTAGTAAGTCCATCTCGTCGTAAGTGAAAAATGGAAAAAATTATGATAATTTAATATTATATTACTATATCTATGGTCTTACTATCGTAGGTATGATAATTTACATTATATATTTATGTGCTACATTATGTTACACTAGTTGTACACATGCGTATCGGGTAAACAGGTCGGGTAAAAAGGTTTTTCTTTTTTTCTTTTCGTATTTTATAGACAAATGTGTATGTGTGTGTATGTGTGTATGCCATTTTGCTCAATAACATGTTGGCATTTTGTAGGTGTGACATAGTCCCATTGGTGTAGAAATTTTAAATTTTGGGATCACAAATTTTGGGATTTCTGATCAAAAAACTGCGTCAAGTAATTTTGACAGTCCTCTCTTGATGTAAGCCTAAGATTTAAAGATTAGTTTAGAGATCGAAACAGGTGAAAATATGAGGGGTGTAAGGTCAAGGTCACATGTTGGACTCATCAAGGTTTCCCAACCAAACTCTCTCAATATTTGCTGAGTGGCTGGCGTTATCATGCTGAAAAACTAAACCCTTCCTGTTGATCGATTCCGGCCGTTTTTTCTCTACTTTCTGCACGAACCTCATCAGCTGTTGGCAGTAGAGACGCAAATTGATGGTTTTGCCGGACGGCGAAGCTCATAATGAATAATGCTCTTCCAATCCCACCATAGACATTGCACCAATTTATTGCTAGTTAATTCGGGTTTTGTTATAGTCTGTAGAGTTTGCTTGCCTTTCAATCACAATCTTTTTAGCACGTTCTTGATCTTGATAACCCATTTTTCGTTACCATTGAATAATCTTTTCAAAAACAGTTCGGTTTCATTACGTTTCGATAGAGAATCTCAAATGAGTGCACGATTCATTAGATTTCTTTCAGTGAGCTCGTGTGGGACCCAAGTATCGAGCTTTTTTGGATATCCAGCTTCCTTCAAATGACTCAAAACTGTTTTGTAGTCAATTCTCAGGCCTTCACCTATGTCGTAAGAACTAATATGCCGATATTGCTTTACTTTTTCCATAATGACATCGTCTTTCTCCGTAACAGGTCAACCAGAGCGAGGTTCATCTTTGACATCAAAATTACCGAACTGAAAACGCTTGAACCAGTTTTATGCTACTCTTATCGACACTGCATTAGGTCCATAAACGCCATATTTTTTTACAGCTTGTATAACATTTTTCCTTTTTTCGTAATAAAACTTTGAAATATATTGAATTTTTACGTTAGAATCACTCATTTTGATGAACAGAAAAACAATAGGACAATCGCGGGATAACGTTTTTACTTTTTATTTTTCTTTTTTTAAAATGTCACAACTAAAGAAATTTTACTGAAATTTTTACTTATAAAATACGAAAAAACCTTTTCCCGGATCTAATATATAAAAGTTAAAATACGTAAATGGTTTTTAATATGTTTAAAACATAAAACTTTAAAATATAATATCAGAAACCACAGTTAATACGATTTTCAAAACTTTTGAATATGAATACATTATATTTTTACTATATAATGTTTATACAGTTTAAAATAAGAATGTATATTCTATTTCTGTCAAGATAAGTGGTACATTATTCTATATACTTCTCAAAACTATATACTTGAACAAAGAGCGAATACTAAAATATAATATTTGAATCCTTGCACTATTTAATTAATATTAGATAAATTTAAGTATGAAATAAGTTTTCAGAAAATTAAGGAATGAGGAATGTAAAGAAATGAGAAAAATACTTTAGTCGAGCCGGACTGTTGTAGCTATTAGAATGAGAATTTATACAGTTGTTATGGACGTCAGTATAATCTCGATATGAATAATACTTTATAAATACTTTTTGATATCCGTCAGCGATCGATATTTGACTATCTTAAGTTATCGAAAATGGTTTTTTAAGTATTTATTATACGGTACGAGTTGCGATAGATTTCATGTTAGACCGTCTAGGGTCTAAAAATGCATATGTAAAAATTACAAAAAAGGAAATAATGGAATATTATTTAAAGAAAAAAATTTTCCCCCAGTAATAAAATCATGGCGACAGCCAATTAAGGAGTGTAAGTTAATATAAAGGATATGGTTAGAATTCCGAATTTTAGTAAAAGGGCTATATAGATTTAAATGTTGTTTTTTGTTTTTGAATACGGTAGGAAAATATATTTTTTTTTAAGCGTTACCAATTAAACATATGTATATATGCGCTTCGTAGTATATCAAAAAGAGGAAAGGTTCATTTAAATTGCAAGCACTTAATAAGACATGTATTTAGAGCGCAATAGTTCTTTTGACTGTTCTTAAATGTTTTAATTAGGAATATCATATTTTATTAAATATGAAGTTTTAAATATGATTTTTTTTTAATATGATCAAATTGTGAGTTATTGTGCAAAATATTCTTAACGATGAATCACTGGCCAATTATTGTTTATTGCAAATACAAATTCGTTTTCCGTACCGAAAACAGAATGAACACAATTTTTAGAATGTAGTTTTTTTTTGTGAGTTTAATAGTTGAAAGTTTTCGCCTTAAGATTTCATTGCACATCTTTGAAATGCACTTAGGAGTACTAACACAGCTACTTGTTTGTCTAGATAGAAAAAGTTCCGCAGAGACGACCAGAAAGTTGCATCTTGCTGTATCATTGTAATGTTAGTTTCGACTTCTGAATAGATAAAGTTCGTGACCTATTCTGCATACGAACCGGATCACGCGCTATGCACTTCTTTATTTTTCCTAAATTTGAAAATCTCTTTACAGGTTTGACTTTGCGGAGCCAGTTGAAGCTTCGACCAGCACATGAAAAAGCTTGCCTCAGATCAAAGATTTTGAAAAATGATTAGAACGAATCAAAAAGTAAAAGATAGTTTTCTAAAATCAATAAATGTATTACTTATGAACTATTTTATTTATAAGTTGTGTGAAATATTTAGTGTCAACCACGTACTGTGCATATAGCATGGTTAGTTCATTTTAATAAAACTGCTATATTTCTATGAAGTGTGCAGTTTAACAATAGATTTAAAACTGCTTATTGGACACTTTTATTGTTTAAAGTTTTTATTCATTGTCAGTTTTATTCACCAGTTGTATTCTCTCAAAAAATTAAGATACATAAAACTATATTTTTTCTCAATGAAACTGCGTTGTACGCATTTCATTAGCTATGATATGCGCAATAGGCAGTTGTATTTTTATTCAAATATCTATACATATAATAAAACAGTAGCACCCGTACATTTATGCACATAGAAGGCATGGACGAGAAATGGTGTGCGGAGGGTAAGAAAAAAGGAATATAAATGCAAGCAACGAGTTTTAATTTTATTGCCCGTCCATGTGTTTGTCAGTTCGTGCACATCTCTGAAATAACTGAACTGATCTTAATGCGGTTTTTACGAGTACATAAAGTTTCTCTTTGAGGAGAATATAAGTTTTATTTCATTTAAATTGAATGTCAGGAAAAAAATATCCTGATTTAAAAATTTACGCTGAAAAGTTACAAGGCAAATAACAATTACTAGCGTCGAAGCCCTATAGATGTCACTATACGAACGACCAACGACATTTGAAAGAATAATAAAAAAAAAAACAAAATTTACACTCGATTTTTTAGTCACGACTCGCACGACTTATTTGAAAAATATACTGATAGAGGAGAGGGTTTGGAGGGGGAGTGGATCAGTGAACGAGGGAGGGGATTAAGTCGCGATAAAAACTTTATGTGACGGACCGGATTCCATGCAAGCGAAGACGCGGGTGAATAACTCGTGTAATAACAATGTTTTCCAAACAATTTTCACTATTAGTTTCGCGTAAATACCCTTCTACACGCCGTATTAGTAAAAAAAACACATTCGAAAACCAATCAATAACACCTATATCGTACCAATAAATTTGTTGTCAACGGAAAAATAAAAAAAAATTCTTAAGACGCGCCATAGCCGATTCTTTTGCAAGACACAAGCTTTACTTTGTTTTTTTTCGCCGACGTCCGCCCGTGGCGCGCCGGGGCGCCCCCGCCGGCTCGCAGCGGAGCCTCGCGGACAAAAAGTGCTCTTAACCTTTTCAGCGAAATATCGTAGTATTTCAGCGTGCACCCTTTAAATATTTCAGGACCTTAACCGACCCGTCAAATTTTTATGCTGGAAATCGGATATCAGAGGAAATGCTTAGATTTATTGCTGTGATTGTAAAAAAAAATATGTGTACGCATCGGCGAACGTACGTTTACCTCCATGAATATTACATGTTTTTTTGGCGATGAAACATTTTATGGCCCGCTTCGGAACGCGTTAGATCGAATTCCAAACGGGTAATTATTGGTATATAAATTTTGCAACACCATCGCCTCGTGTGGGAGCGAAGGGTAGAAACGCCCGTTATTATTTACATAGATGTGTAAATAATTCGCCAATATACGTTAAAGTCGATTCGTAAACAATAAGTTACCTCTTCTGGGGCGTTTTAAAAAACAGATCAGTGTATTTGTTGCTTGTGAGAAAATTGCGTGCCGATGAAACACATAATTCATAGTTATGATGATTGGCGAAAAGGAGAGGTTTGTGAGGCCTTACAATTTTTTTTTAACGCGCGGCTAGTTTGTACAATATGATTTGAGGATGCGCTTGAGTGTGCAGAACTTCTATAGTGCTTAGGACAAGTTTGTTCATGTGATACCCTTCTCCGTCATTCGATTGCTCCAAGACAATTTCATACATGATGATTAGTCGATGATGCATTTAAGTGCATGTACATGTGATCAATTTCTTTTAATCTGAGATATATAATATTTCACATAATAGTTTTACACCTAGTAATAATTTTAGAGGGAATTTTTTTTTATTGAATAAGCTGTATATTAGGTAAATAATTCATAATGACAAATAATTTTCAGGCATTTTGCAACAACACATAAAAAAAATAAAATTCGTCAATAAAAACTATGTATTCAAAAAAACATTGATTTTATGAGTCATTAACGAATCAATAACGTCATTATTGAACAGAAACGAATATAAAAATATTCATTTCTATATTTTGTAATTTAAGTGTGTCCTATTAATTTTGTTATTTTCAATAGATAGTGTTAATACTATAACAACATTCTAGGTAAAAGTAGGAAAAATTATCATGCATTAAAATCCTCATACAATTATTATCTATTTATTTATAACTAGCTTTTGCTCGCGGCTTCACCCGCGTGGACGTCGAATGCATTCTTTGATCTCTTATATCGACCGATCATATGTCAACCACGATCCCGACGTTGGTTTTTATTTATATCTCAGTGCTGGCTTCACTCTTGGTTCTGATTCTAGTCCAAAACCAGGTTCCGGTACATTTTCAAAATATACATAATTCACCCGCGGCTCCGCCCGCGTAGATATACAACGAATTATTTCGACTTTTATATCGATCAATAACTTTATCGACCATTATCCCGATGTCGATCCCGTTCTACATCTACAGTAGTTTGTAGTGTGCTTCTCCTTTTCGACGCGCCTTTTTTTTCCCTAAATACTATAACCTAGCAGAAATATGTGCACAACTGCCTACAGTGCTTGCTCTTAGTTTGTATTGGTAATACCAAAAAGATATTAGTGGATATCTCCCTCATCTTTATCGCCGGTTTTGATTCAGGGAGATCGAAAACCGTAAATAATGACGCAAATAATTCTTACAAAATCGCCTATCAGTGTCATTATAGAATTGGGCACCACCTTTCCTAATGCTTTGCACCAAAAATTAAATATTGGCTACTAAGGCTTTTTGAAGAAGAAGGATCCCTCTACAATTTTCTCCTATGGTCAAAGAAATTTGATGAAATGTCTCCAAGCTATAAATATTTTAAGCAAAAAACATTATTTTTACGTGTTAATTAAATGATAAAACCTTAAATTCATTTAGCGAGTACTTAAAATTGGAATTAAGAGCCGTCCTTTGGTGGGATTTTTTTATTTAATAGTTCGAACGATATTCCGTCAATGGAGTAAAGAAAAACAGTTTAAGTATAGAACGTAACAAGCCCCTTTGCTGCTTTTGAGTATAAGAACTTAAAGTACATGCGTGTAGTGCTTAATTTAATAAGTCGTTCCATGTAATTTAGTAAATAAATATCACGTGTAGTGAACTTAAAAATAAAATTTCTGAAAAAAAATACACCATTTATTCGTATTTGTAAAACTTTATTTATATTTTAGTATAAATTTATTATTTTGTGAAAACAGTATTCTAAGATTTAAGGCTATGTATTTATGTACTATATTTTATTAGTAAAATAAAATATATCATGACAGAAAATGAAACACATCTGGTAAATTCTTAATTTTGTTAGATTGATACATAATTTAAAAGTACCAAAAACATTCTGTTCTGAATTCACTTTTATTGAAACGCACACCGTTCGTTACCCATGTCTGCTAAATTTGTGACCCTTAATAAACCCTCTGATGTCATGCTAACAATGCGTAACCAGTACGACACACAATTTGATCAAATCTCCAATAGATCTAGAATCTTATCCGCAGAAAATACAATAGACATTTAATCGCCGCTGAGGTGAATTCTTAAGATGGCCTAATAACTACGTCTATGGTCTAAGACCCGACATTAAAAATAATACGCTTATCTGGTAATTGAATCAAATAATGTTTTGAAGGCTGATTAAAAATTTATCAGAATAATGTCTGATACCGTAGACCTGCTTCTATTAACTAATTAATATATAATATTTTTTTTACATTTTTTTCTTTCTCATGTTAACTGTATACCGTAAGTAAAAAACCTTCGGATGTGATTATATAAAACCTATTACTACAAGCAGTGCCCTTTATGACTACAACAATTAGCTGCAGCCATTTGTAAACAGGTAGGTAAACTAAAGTTATTCATAAAAGTAAGCTTTATTAGATTTTTGAACAGTTACTTTTTTTCACTTTATAATATTCAATCACAGATATTTAAAAAAATTGCCACTTCCAAAATTTTTGTAATTCCGATGGCGGTCCGATATCTCAACGATGGTTTGTAAAAGGGAAAGGAAACTCGCAACAAACTAGGTTACGCCCGGTGCCCTGAAATGAAAGTTGCGGCTTGACATTTTTAATTACAGTTATACCATTCAGCCTTCGATAGACAGCAGGTTCTTAGCCTTAGCTTGGGTGAGAACACAGGATTTTAACATTCAGGTTGGCTCAAAACCATCGCTCTAGTACATCGTATAGAAAGCAAGGCTATTTACAGCAGAATTGCGAAAATTTTGGAGAATTCAAAAGCGGTTACTATACGTTTTTCTGTTTTGCAATAATTCCGATGACTACCTTTGAAAATTATTATAAAATTCAGAAAACCATTCGCGACTAATGTATATTATAAAACAATTACCAGCTCAAACACGGCTAGAATTCGTTCTTGCGAATTGGACTTCCAGTTCCAACCTACCATTTTTGTCATCAAACCCTAAAAATCAGTCATAACCAAATAGCATCTCAAGACAATTCCAACAAGCCCAAAGATGGTTAGGATATGTTGTTTCATTATGGAGTTCCAATAACAACCTTGCAATTCCGTCACCGCACCCTGACAACCAATGATGGTCAGTGAACATCAAGACAAATCCAACAAGCCCAAAGATGGTTAGGATACGTTGTTTCATTATGGAGTTCCAATAACTACCTTGCAATTCTGTCACCGCACCCTGACAAGCAATGATGGTCAGTGAACATCAACACAAATCCAACAAACCCAAACACGTCTGGGAAATGTTGTTCCGTTATGGAGTTTTTGTGGTAATCTTCCGGCTCTATCATTATTTCCTGAAAGCCGATCATGGCCAAAATGCTTTTCAAAACAATTCCAACAGCCTCAAACACGGTTACAACATTGTTCTATTACAGAGTGCCCAAGTGTCTACCTACGGTTCCATCATGAGACTGTCAAAATTGCTCATGGCTGGAATATGTCTTAAGACAATTCCAACAAGCCCAAACATAGCTAGCGCATGTTATTCCCTAACGGAATTCCTGTGCCTACTTTTTGGCTCCATCAACAAGTCAGTCTAATAATAGCATATCATTGTAAATTGTCATGAAAACTACATATGATTGTCAAGTTACATGATGATGCAATTAGAAGTATGTGTTTAATATCTAAGATTCCGTTACATTGATACATGTATGCATACATACACATAAGTCTGGTTAATAAAAGCGCGTTAAAAATTAAAACTAACACAAAAACAATATTTATTAAATAGGTATACACATAAATCAAAAATTATACCCAATTTAAAAATATTTTTTTTTTATTCTAAAATAAAACTTGATATATATTATTTTTTTTATTATAAACCAATATCAATACTTCCCTTTTTTACGTTAAATGCAAGTTGTAAGTCGTGAAACGGACGATTTTTAAAATTTCAAATATCTATTAATTTAAAAAAAAAAATAGTTCAGATATTTAATCAATCTTCAATATAAAATTAGAGACTTAAATAAGACATATTTAAATATGTTTAAAAATGCCCTTTAGATACCACCCGAAAACAATTATTTTTAGCGATTTTCTCAAAAAAATATCAGAATTTTTGAAATTATCTTTTCAGCATCGTATAGTTATCACCATACGCATCTTTTGACACTTAAATATTTACTTAGAGCCTACGACATCAGAGCTAACTCGTATTTTCGCAGAAAATGGGGCGATTACTAGCGGTCGAAAAAATATTTTCAATGTGAAAATATTATTATTATTACAATAGTATTTGGCAGTAATAATAGAAGCTACCATTTGTCATACCACACTGAACTGAGAGCTAACATAAGGCGCAACCCGTCACATAACCGCACATTGTTTGAGTGATGCGTGGTACGATACGTGTGTTTCTCAAAAATGACAACTCTTGAATAATCGTAAAGTTAAATTATGCATATTATAACATATTATAGTATATTAAAACATATCGTACCATATTGTGAAATCATACGCAAGCTTAATCTGACTTTATTTTTTTTTAATTATATTCGTATGGGCCTACAAAGTCCATTAAATATCCACCGATTTTTTGATTATGCATTTAACCAATAGACAAACCAATACTGCAGAAACTTTTTTATTCTAGTTTTAATAAATTGGAGTTGGATTGAAAAATTGGAGCCTTCAAAAAGCCAAAAACCAAAATAAGTATAAAATGAATATATATATTAATTTTAATTAAGTAATTAACGGTTTGCATTTTTTTTTGTCGTATTGTAGCCTTTTTAATGACGCATGTTTAAATACTATTTTCATTCCTCTATCTTAATAATTGAGGACGCTACACCTTTGTCGCGCTTTTATTGAGAGCGGATACCTCATTGAAGCGAGCGAAAACAAATTTTCATTTGCTAAAAATAATTTGAGTAAGTATTAGGATGCAAATCAATAAGCGAATTTCAACGTTTTCAACGCACGCCCCTCTGCCTAAAGATTTAGTTCCTTGGCTCTGTCGGTCCACACAAACGGAATGTTTCCCAAGTTTTTACTATGGAATGTTAAAGAGGTTAAAGATGTTACACTACACACTCATCCGATTGTCTTAAAGTTCTGGACGGTTGGCAACAATCGGTTTTTGCTCCGGTGACATGCAACAACCTTCTCTCATGACGTAAGATCAAAGCAAACGCGGTCTACCTTCATAACTCATGTTTCCTATATCTATATACTATATATGAGTACGCATTAAAATAGTATGTATTATGAGTATTAGATATCATTTAAATGCTGGGTTGTGTTTTGACATTTTGTCACATGACAACGATTTTGTACTATTATTGGCATTTGAACTATAATATTTTGCTTTTATTATTTGTATACGCAAAATTATATATGACATAAGGGTGCATTGGCTACAACTAAACTACAATTATATACCACTATACAGAACTAACAGTTCACCTCTAATCGTTTTATCAGTTAGGTTTGATCGTTATTCCTCATTTAATTATTTTGTAATAAGTTCTTAATATATTGAAATACTGTTAAAAATAACTTAATGCAACAACGTAAGACTTATTTCGTGGTTCCATATACGACTAATATTCAAAGCTATTCCACTGCAATATCCACCTAGCCTTCATTCTAACTATTATTTACTGTGCAGTTTTGAGAGAAGAGGTATAAATACTTGTAATGGGATAAATATTAGCAAATAAAAACAGAAAAACAACGGTTTCGTTATAAAGTCACTCATAAGCTTATTTTGATCTTAAATACAATAAATAAAAGAATTCATAATTTGATGATCTATTTTGTAACTTTTATATTTAAATTGATGAGCATGACCTTGATATATGGTTGTGCCCCTTAATGTGATATACGGGAAGGATTTTATCATATATCTTTTCGCAAATATTGATAATCTCCTTCTTGTTTACAACAACTTTTCCAAAGTAACTATAACAAAAATATATCTTTAAAATTACATTTATAAATTATATAAAATAATAAAGATACATTCCTAATAAATGCGCGACCAAACTGCAAATGTGGGTGTGATTGGGTGGTTAGCCGTGTGGCGCGCTGCAGCGCAGAACCTACTTGTCAGCTATTCTAAGGCTGTTAGCCCGACATTTCTACGTAGATGCTCTAACCAATATTTCTCAGAAACGGCTACTTCAATGACTATGGTTTCTTTGGTTAAATTTTTTAATAAGGGATCTCCCCTTATAAAACAATTACGAAAAGATGCATGATGATAGCCATCCTGTTTGTCTTTGTTCCGTAAACAATCCTTTATAAGCAGTGATCTATAAAAAGAGGAGATACACAGTCCCGCGCTCAAAAACGGCCACATTAAATGAGTGCTAAGACCTGTCTTCTGTGCTAAGAACTGCCTGCAGTTTAGCACTCTTTGCATTCAGTGTAGTTTTATCGTACCTTCCATTACGACTTCAAAGTGTTCTATCAAGATATGCAAAAACAATACTTTAAAACCTATGAAAAAGGTTGGTATATCTTATTTTCCACAAGTAAAATTAAGTTTATTTACGATAGGTGCTCAATCACTTAGGATAATGAGTATTTAACAGAGTTATTTATATTTCTTCATTTAAATTAGCATCGAAAACTGAAACATAAACCGATTTAAAAGAAATAGACCTAAGTGATACCGGTCTCGGTTTACTTACGTTTTCACCTTACTAGGTCGCTTAAAAATATTAAATCTGTTGTTGTGCAAAAAGAGTAGCCGTTTCTATTTTTTTATTTTTATTCGTCTTAAAATTACCTTCACAAGGAAATTATACAGTAGACTAAACCTCTACCAAAAAAAATTAGTGTATTATATTTGGAATTTGTTTTTTTTTAATAAAGAATGTGTATTATATTCCCCAAAAAATAAATTAATGTTTAATGAATTTTTATTTTATTATATGAATAATAAGAAATTTACATTACTATACTTTAAACAGCTTAGAAATTATCAAGTTGTGTTATGTATATTTTCACCTACATTATAAAATTAAAGGTTCATATTAACTTTATAGTCACGTGATTACTATATTAAACTTCATTGTGCAGAAAAATATCCCATGATTATTTTCATACATTCGACCATAAAAAGAATAATAGTAATTTAAAATAAATTTAAACCACTCCATTGATGTTTTGTTTCAGAACAGCAAGTGTAAATTGTAATAAAATAGGACTTATTGTCTTCCAAAAACAAAATGATCGTTACTTGTTCGATTTGCATTTAAAAATGAACCTAATGTTATGACTTTTTGATTGAAACGACAGATGACAAATAATGTTCCTTCCCTTCTTTGTCTTTGGCACTACAAAATGGTATTGTAATATATGAGACTTCGAGTACACTTTGAGCGATTTTTCGACGTTAAAATGGTAAGCGAACGTGGGTCTTCCATTTTTTACACATCTTTGTTTATAAGCAAATAATTTTTTGTATAGCGCCTTCATAAAAAAATACTAATTGCCCCGAAAATTATTTTTTGCGTCATCTCAATTATGCCCGAAAGAATCCTAACGGCTCGTTAACCTATCACCGATTAAGTTAAATCATGGTAATTTTTAACTGAAACTCCCCGTCCCTACCTCACAAAATGTAGCCTGCATATTTTATACCTTAATCCAGCGAGATACGTTACTATGCAAAATTCGTGGCCCCAAAGAAGAATGCGTCGTACAGACAAATAGACGAGCGATGTGTCTTGCCGCAAGAAAAAATAAATTACAAGAAGAGAAAAAAAAATCTTTTTGCCGTTCCATAAGGATCTCCCGCTCTGCGTTGAAATTTCGTCAAGCCCGCGTCTGTGTATGTCGGCGCGTAACAAGATGGGATTTGTTTTTTTTTTTAATGTAACTTTGACATTCTTATTAGACGCCGCTTCGAGTCCGTTCCGATATGTATTTACAACAAACAGCCTTACAGGATATGACGCGACGGGATGATGCTTACATGTGTCTATGGATTGTATAAAAAGTGCTATAATGTCGAAATAAACAGTAACAGTATGCATGTCAGTTACCCGTTTAATATTTAATAAAGTATGAAAATAAAAGTCAATAAATCGAAACGGCGTCGAGAGTTTATAAGTAACAATTTTTTTTTCTTTTCTCACGCTTTAGCTTCGAACAAACAGCAATCATATTATTTTACTATATTATACACTCAGAAAAAAAACACTGATTTTTTTTAATTGTCATTAAAATTTACTTTCTGCCTATCTTTCAAAGTTATTTTTTATTTCAGCTATAGTAGTCGGAAAATAAAAACCAACTTTACGAAATATTCTTCACTTCTTTAGTATTCGTAACATATATTCCTGCATTAAAACAATAAATATTTATAATAATTTACTTAGCATAAAGTTTTTATTAAGTTAGATAATCATTATTTTGGTCCGTTTAGGTTACATATTCACACAATAAACATATTCTCAAATCATACTGTTAAACAAATATCATTTGATAAGAGTTTGTTAAAATTTTCTTCGCTTTTAAATTGTCTTTTTTTAATAACAAGTTGTCATTTTCTAAATCGGAAATTAGACATTTTTCGTTTATAATAAATTCATTTGATACTTCACTGAATGCAAGAAAATAATAGCTAAGCGTTTGCAGTAAGAAAAATAATATACTAGTTCGGATTTTACTGAAATCATAACATAAATGTATTTTAAAAATTCTAAATTATATAAAATAATAAATTAATACACGAGTATTTAAGTTTTTATTACAAATGTTGCCGAGAAAATTGACTGTGACACACAGAAAGATGGACAGCAGACTTATACAAAAGTAGTATTTAGCGGACTTTGTATTCTTTCAACACAAGGAAGCTCACAGCTTTCAACATCCCTAAACTAACACCTAATTTAATTCAGTTTCCGAATATGAAATAAAAAGATTTAAAAGGTATGCTTCAATAATGGGTTGACGAAAAATCTGACACAACAATAATTCAGTACGCTTAAGTCTAAAAAAAGTAAAGGAGAAGGGTGGCTTCAGTCATATCCATTCAAAGAGAGCGAAACTCGCTGACACAGATTTGGCGTTCGTTATTTTCAAGTGAAAGTTCTTTAAGTCCTGATTGAGAGTAACTTAAAAAATTTTTAAGCGAAAGTGACATTTAGTGTCTTTACGCTATTCGCATTATTAATATGAATTTAGAATTCATCCCCAAGCCAAATCTAAAGTGGCCAGTATCCAAAAATAATAACGCCATATATAGACCCCGCAAATATTTATTAATAGCTAATTTATTTATAAATAACTGTGCTCGCGGCTCCAAACAGGTGAACGTTAAACAAGAGACTAAATTTTATAATGAGTAATCTTTAAGCGTTATGTTATAATTAGCTGCTAATAAATTATTAAATCAATTTAATCATTTCATAAATAACTAGCTCTGTTCGCGGCTCCGCCCGAGTGGGATATGAAATTTATTTATTATATTTATATAGAGAAATTCCTTTGAGCGTTGTATGTAAGTCATTATTAAATTATTTTAATAACTAGCTTTACTTACGGCTCTGTCCAAGTGACTGTATAATGAATACATTCTATGTTTAGGATTCCGTACCCAAAAGGGTGTCCACAGGACCCTATTACTAAGCCTCCATTGTCCATCTGTCTGTCTGTCAGCGGGCTGTATCTTATGAAGCGTGACAGGCAGACAGTTGAAATATTCAAAGAGTGTGTATTACATTTTGTCAATTCTTAATATTTGCTCTTGTTTGTCATTATTTTGTTTAAAATGTACAGATTTTTGAAGTGAAACTTCTTTAGGCGCTTTGGGAATTTTTGAGATGGGAAAAAACCATTGAACTCGTGAGACTGTTACCGTTACCGTAACCGACACCTCTGTATATGAGTATGTACATATAGTGGCCTCGTTTACACGACGTTAACACGAGAGTTAGGCTTGGGTTGAAATACATAGATAGTATAACTACATATAATATAAACATATATTGTGTATATACGTACAACATAGATATGTATATTCATGTCTGAACTTTTCGTATTGTATTTGTAAATTTACGTTTAAGCAATAGATTGCAATTTTTATATATAAAATTATTTTTCATATGCAATAGCGCATTAAATGAAAATTGTAATATAATTATTGTAGTAGTAATTTATATTAATGAATAAAAAAACACTTCATTTAAAAGTATTTCCTACACAATAAAATATTTCCTGACAATTAAAAAAATACACACGTAATTTTTCAAATTTTCACTTCTGTCAGCACTCCCAGAGTGCCACTGTTTTTTTTTAATATGATGGTACGGAACCTTCGTATGTGATTTCAACTCGCACTTGGCCGGTTTTAATATCGAGAGATTTTTCTGTATGCTGTATCTGAGCTATTATTAAATTATTTTATTAATTACTAGTTGTTGGCTATGGTTCTATCCAGATAGACTTAGAATGAATTGCTTTATTTTTTAATTCAAGCGATTTTTCTATGAATCACAATACCGATTTCAGTCTATACTATAAAATTCTAACACGATTTATTAATTTTTAGCGTATTGGTGATATTTGCCATAACAACAAGAAAAAATTTACTTCAATCCCAATAAATTTTTAGAAAGACAATTATTTTAAAAGAATAAATATGATGCGCTATGAGATTATTAAATCAGTCATTAAGTTTAGACGATTGTCTACCAAAAGGCAAATGAATAGCGCTGTTATTTTTCCCTGTCTATAAAACTGCATTTTACGCAATTGCTTATCCACACACAGAAAACACAGAGACTCCAAATTTTGCACCGTCAATATTTTCTAAACCGCATGTCTTTTTACGGCGTGCTATGTTTTATCACCTTTTAAACAAATATATTGTTTTGCTTGAAAATTTATTTTAAGTAAATAAGGTAAGCCTATTTTATTCAACTACAAAAGGTTTTAATTTACGCTATATATAAACATCTCGATGCATTGACTTCCTATAAAATCATGACAATTTTGGAATACAAGGAAATCATAATTTTATAATATTGTATAAGGATAGCATACAGATGATTCTATTTGATTTTTCATTCCAAACCCGTATTTCTCCTCAGTTAACGATGGGTATTTTTTGGTTGTCTTGAGTTAAAGTCGATCATGATTGTTAAAATTTAACGATAGTATGATTTATCTTCATGTAATTTATTACAGAAGTTAATTATAATATCCCGTGGTGATTCCGTTGTCGGAGCGTACACTCGAATTATCGATGGGAAATAGTCTTCAAATTTTAATATCAACAAACTCTCTCAGTTAAAACCTTGAAATATATCATGTTTTATTTCTACCAAGAAGATGAAACCGTTTCATACAAAGAAATAGAAGAATCCAGTATGTCTGTACATTGAAATGAAAAGGGAACGATAGGAGAAAGGAAATGTAAGACTATAAACAGTAAAAACAATTATCTTCTTTTGGCTGTCTCTCTGTCTGTTCGTAAATATCTTTGAAAGAACTAAACGGATTTAAATGCAGCTTTTACGGATAGACAGAGATTGTCTTGGAGCAGAATATAGGCTTTATTTCATCTGAATAAGATGTCAGGAAAAAAGTTATCCTCATTTAAAGGTCTAGCGTGATCAGTTAGAAGGCAAATAATAATTGCTAAAAATCTACACTCGACCTACTGATCACGACGCACTTGGCTTATTGAAAAAGCACCACAGGGTAGAGAGGTTAGAGGGAGAGTAGACCGGTGTGAATGAGTGAGGGGGTTTGAGTTGCGTTAAAAACTTTACTTGACAGACCGAATTGTACACGAGTGAAGTCGCCGACGGAAAGCTAGTCAGTAATGAGACTCGATCTTCTTTCCTGCCAACATCCAAGCGTCATTCTAGGTTCTCACTAAAACCAGAATCCGTTTCACAGCTTCCCCAAAAGGGGGGCGTCACCCTTGCAACTTTCATCGTTATAACCGGATTGCGCGATAACAGCAAATTAATTTAATGCTGTCCAATTAAAATTGTATTTTGTACCGGAGTGAACTTTGGAGGAATAGCGTAATATTGTTGAGCTCCCGGGGGAGAGGCGGGTCGTAGATAAAAATTACACCTATTAAACAAATAGGCCGAGACGCGCCGCTTATCAATCAGAGCGGTGTGAAACTTCACTCGAAATTTCTGGTTTCCCTTCACATTGTTTCGTAAGAATGTTTAATTTATTTTTCCGGAGGTTTCTCTTTATTTTTTTTTCTTTTAGTCGTAAAAACGCGTCCATTCCACCGGCGGTGGCTGGGCCGCATTCGATCTGTGTTTTAATTAAAAGTGGGACGAATAAAAGGACAATTATTTGGTATGAGGAATTATTGCAAAAGTTTGTATACGATATTGTATATTTAGCAGATAATTACGTAATCAGACAGATCCAGAGCAATGCCTCAACAAGAACTTAGCAGAATAATATGTTTCTTAGTAAAGTCAATTTATACAAGAGACATTACTGCCGACGTAAAATGTTGTAAGTTTTCGTTTTCTAAAACGAATTAATGAAATTTTGATTCCAAAAATTCCAAAGCCAAAGACAACCGCTTTGACAGTA
The DNA here is from genome assembly GCA_005406025.1 of Eumeta japonica. Lineage (NCBI taxonomy): Eukaryota > Metazoa > Arthropoda > Insecta > Lepidoptera > Psychidae > Eumeta > Eumeta japonica. The sequence continues at coordinate 84,607 of BGZK01001808.1, forward strand.
TTTTTAGATAAATAATTTCAGAAATCAATTTACTTTGAAGTTTCAAAGCTTTGGAGGGCTTAATTAAAATTGTTTCTAGTTGCCAGCAAAATGACGAGAAATTGTGTTATAAATTAGTACATAATTAATTGTTTAGAAATTTCTTTTGAAGTTCGAAACAATTAAATCTATGTAAACGATATTTATTATGTAATTTTTAGCATCTGTTTGGTGTTTGTAACAGTCATCGGTTCGCTAACCACAAATATCATTCGATTATGTCTTTTTTTATAATCTAGTTGATTAAAACACCTATCAACATCATAAATATTTTTTTTATAACATATAAGATTTTATTCTATTAACGCCCAGCTTAAGCTACTGGTTTAAAATAATTGAAATTTCCATAACGGACTTATATTGAAGGAAAACAGAAAAAAAATATTTTCGTATTTTCTATGTATTCTACCTTCGGAAAATATGTCATATACAGTGTCCAGGTGGAGTCCGACAAACGCTAGACGACGATGTATTTGACCAGGAAACGATGGCAGAATGAGTTCATCTCGTTTGATAGAAACTGATCGATGATTGCAAAGGATAAAAATAAACGGAGGGAGACAAAAATTTCCTTGCCAGGCTGTGGAGCATATAATAACAGGCTATTTCCATGTTCAGCATTTGAGGGATACCAACTGGTAGTCGAAGGTGAACTTTGTAAAATTAAAGCAGACTTAGAACTGGAAGTACAATCTTATTCATTCACCGGGGTGAAATCAAGAGAAATCGCTAACAATCGTTAACTAACAAAGAAATAAATAAATATTCAAAGGTATGTTGGATCTAATTGTATATTTGTTACATAAGTTATCTTTATTTAAATATTCGGATGGTGAATGAGCTTGTTATTGTTATAAAATAAAGCTGAGTTTTTTTCAGTTCACGTACAATTCAAGAACAACCTACTCTGTGGAGTAAATGAATATGGATCATTTTCTTTCGTGAAATAATAAAAAAAATTGACACAAATCTCTTTATTTCTCGTTATTGGCTTATTAAATGATTGACATCGATGTACAATATCTTAAATTACTTTAACTTTTAGAATTACTAGCTTCCGCTCGCGGCACCACCCGCGCGGACAGAATGGATTCATCCTCCTAATATATTGATCTATTACCATGTTAATTATGATCCTAATCGTTATCCTTATTCGATTCAGGACCCAGTGCCGCTTCAGATTTTAATACGGTCTTATTGCGCTTCCGGTCACGATCTCAATTGTAACTGTGGTCCCACGGCCAATTTCGGTCTTGGTTCCTTCTCTTGCGAACTGTCTCGCTCTCAGCTCTCGGTTCTAGTCTCATTTTCAGTCTCCGATTCCGTTACCGATCACAGTTCCAATTTGAATGAAACCAGGACAAATTCTTGTATCAAAATAAAATTTATGCTACACTACTCTAGGATAGTGTACCTTTAATTGATTGAAATATTTTTTTAGAATCTGGAATAACATAGATACGCATGTGAAGCTAAAGCGAAATGCTAATAGTCTATTTTAGTCAGAGAGCTTCTTATTAATAAAATATTTTTTTAAATTCGTTTAACAGTTAGATTGAATAGTGCAAAACGTAGACAACGTCATATATAAATGTTAGTTTCCTTTTTCACATGTATTCCCATTTGCGAGCACAACATATTTCCAGTTTCATAGTACTTGGATGAATAGTTTAGGAACGAAAAAAGAACATAATATAACACATAATCATTTTTAAACGTTTTACAATCTCATTCTCACCACCTAAATATTAAAGACGCATCTCACCACTTTTAAGAAGTAATATTCATATTAAATTCCATAGTCGTACCTTGCTCCATAAAAAGTTTCATACAAAATTCAAACTCCCTTTTACACATGCATGCACAATTACCTGAAAACATATAAATATGGTTACTAAAATTATGATCGATTTTTATAGACATCGTACGGCGTATGAATATAACATAAGTCCTATCATTTTTGCAATTACAGGTTCTATTTGTATATTAATTTTCATCACAATTGGTTATATGTTTCTTAAGTTATAAAAGGACATATAGACAGGCAGTAACCTACCATTTTCACATTTACATCTTCTGTACATCAATTTTCATCAAGATAGTCCAAATCGTTCTTAATTTATACAAGGAGATATACTTAGACGCACATTTTAAAAAATATAGAATTGTGATCATAAGACAAATTAATTACAAAATTTCACAAGAATATTAATCGTACCAGACGCTACAGTTTCATATAATAGTATAGAAAATAGATTCCCAGTTAGCTGTGGAATTCTAATTGATGAACTGTTTACGCTTAAAAAAAATAAGCTACACTTGTTTAACATGTGTTTAAAAGTTGTCCTTTTATGAACCAATTAATTGCTTTAGATTGACCTATCCATTGATCGTAAAGTCATATTACAATTCTTTATTATTTTTGCCACGTTTCTTTCGGTTTTGTTATATATATATATATATATATATATATATATATATATATGGACCATACAAGTAGTCTCAAGTAGTCTTCAAATCAGAATTTTGTCACCTACGTGATAAAGCCATCTCATATAGGCAGCTTTTAGTAATTTTTGAGACACAGATCGAGTAATTTCAACCGATTTAAGTTAAAATATGCGGTAAGAACGTCTAATAGGTATCTACGGCTTATTAGGTCTCCATGACACAGCAACATATGGTTGAAAAATGTCTGAGAAAAAAATATTATTACCAATGTAGCCGGCATTGATAGACCATCAGGCTCACAGAATTAATTGTTCAAATTCAAATATTATCACTAATGCGTTAAAGACCAAAATAAAAACGCCTTACTGAGTATGTTATAAAGGCAAACGAGCAAGCAAGCCATCAAAGAGTAGATGGTTACCGTCGCCCATGGACAATCGTCATCTCAGAGATATCACCGATATGTAATGGAAGGGTCAAGGTGAGAGTGAGCCTCGGGATTTCAACTCATTGAAAGAAACGCAACAGTGCTACTTTACGTCCGTATGCGTTTCAAATAAGTTTGATAAAATTCGACCGTCGTCGGTGAGTTTTTCTAAAAACACTGTATGTGACTTTACAATACAGCGCCAACAATTTGATTTGAAAATCGTAATACTACGAGGCTTACGAACAATTTAGGACAACTCGAAAGCACACATTATATGCAAACGAACGCGAAATATTAGTTTTTTTTTTTCATAATATATTACCGGCTGGGGGGTGCGATGGCCACAAAAATGTAACACAGGAAGCTCGCCAGCCGGTTAGCGGGCTTATCGACGAAGCGGAATAAATGGGTTTAGTGTGTGGTTCACGATTCGGAGCCAATTATCGGAGCGTTACAGGAAACAGAAACAACTCGGGCGCCGACGTACTAAGTCGGTTTTAATTGGCTATCGCATGCTGGTAGCGAGGGGGGGGGGGCTGCTTAATAGCTGGTAAAAGGAAGTGGGCGGCCTTCGCTGCGATTGAGATTTTTATTGAAAAGTGTGTAATGATATCCGATTTTGACAAGGAAAGTATATGAATTCGAACAAACGCAACCATTCGAACAAACACACTGTATATGCTGGTATGTTTCATTTTCGAGTACAGAAAATAATAAGGATTTATTGCATGATAAAATAAAACATTATGGAAGTTATCATTGTCATTTATTACCTCGGCAGTATTTAAGTTTCAGTCGATTGAAGTGGCCGCGGTGGCGTGGCGTTAACGGTCCGGTAGTTATTACCGAGGTTGAACTACACACGCTAACCTAAACAGTTGGATATTTTACTGTCGAGATATAATTTATTGACATTTATCTCAAAAATCCACATTTATTATAAAAATTTATGGACAAATTTCAAAGTACTTCACCGTTTATCGCAAATCCTCTCTAATTCTCCCGCTCTGCGTAATCAGACTCCCTAAAATCGCGATTATTCGCATTCAATTACAACTTTTAATTGAAGTTATTTCAGATAACCCACTGAGATGGTTCATTGTACGTTAAGCGCCATAATAAAAGTATATCATAACCAGTGTTGTCGCTTATTATCGTGATTTACGAAATCACGGCATTTCCAACCTTTAAATTATGAACTTGAGTAGTTGTCCTCTTAAGAAGGCGTTGTGCCATTACGTTATATTATTAACAGAATAAATAATCACCATTCGTTTCCTTAAATCCTCTTATATCGAGTATGAACTCGTTATTGAACTAGCTTTCACCCGCGGCTACTCCCGTATCGACAGCAATAATTTCCCACATATTTTATATCGAGTGATGACATGTCCGGTCCCGGTCGGGGTCCTATTCTCGTCTCGATATAATCCCGATGTCGGTCCACCTCTCAATCTCGGTCCCGTATTTAATGCATTTGTGATAAAATCATCCCATTTTAAGGGTTTTTCAAAATTATCACACTGGAAACTTAAATATGTCTGTATGTAGCTCAATAAGTTACTTCATCTTCCATTGAAGGTCCTGTTGAGATCGGTTCAGCCGTTCCGTAGATTGCCCTGGACAAAGATACAGATAGACAAAGAGATAAAAAATTTAAAAAGGCTTTATCTATGTCATGCCTATAATAAATAATACTAAAGACTTAAAAAAACGCAGTCGTTTTTATCTCGCAGACGGATACTTCTATTTTATTTTTATATAAATTGAAGGCGCACATTTCTATAAAAAGCGTTCTAATCATTTGATTGTTTATTTGTGTGATAACAATTTCTATTCATAACATTTAACCATATTTTGTGACGCTTACTTGGCGACGTTTTAAAGTTTTACTATAAAAAAAAATTGTACAAGCTTTTACAAACTTACTTTCACTTGTCTATCTGAAATCAAATCTTGAAAATTACCTTTGACCCACTTCTCGGTTTACGATTGCGTTGAAATTTTGCATACATATGTATATCGCGTGACAATGCAATTTATGATGACGTGGAAGTGATCTGATGAAGGGGCTGGGAGGTGGTCAAAGGAACTCCGCAGTACAACAACGTAACCCCATCGAGTTTGGGCTCGTTTGATTCATCTTAACGAATAGTCTGTCTTCAGTTGGTACCGAGTGTCTGATGATTGAACTGGAAGGTTGCCATAGGAACTCCATAACAAAACGACATAACCCCATTGAGTTTATGCTCCTATGATTCGTCTTGACGAGTGCTGTTAATTATTATGGGCTACGGAAAAACGCCGCTACGCATTAGGAATTGCGACGTAGTAAATGCGAATCATAAACACTAAAAAGTTAAAAATAAAAAAAAAACCTTTTTTTTTTAAACTAACTTTTATTACTTGTTAATACAAAGAACTAAAAACTTAATAATAATTTAATTCTGATAAAAAATATAATAATAATTTAATTCTTATAAAAAATATACCATTTTATTGGCATATTACATCACATTTTTTTAGAATAAAAGCATGTTACATTGTAAAGACAAGGAAAATAAATAAGGTGTAACATGCTTTTATTTAAAAAAATATGATATAACTTTATATGAAATGGTATATTTCTTATCAGAATAAAATTAAATTTAAATTTTTAGTTCTTTTAATTAAGAAGTAATAAAAGTTTGTTTTAAAAACATTCTTTAATTTTTAAATATTTACTAAGCATAAAAAATATGTATTATAAAACTTTTAATAAATGAAGTATTTTGTTTGCAAATTAATTTATTTTATGTTACTTTTTATGGGAATAATGTATAGGTACTCCTTTTTTCCATTAGATCGTATCCATAATTTTTTTCTTAGTAAAAATTAAAATGGTCGTGTTGTGTGTGAAATGTGGCTGTGACGATGAACGTAAGGAGTTTAGCTAGGTAATAATAATCAGTTATAAAATTCTAAAAACAAACTACTCTGAGACAATATGATCTAAATGATACGTTGGGCTTAGATTGGGCTGGTTTTAACTGATAACTTACGAAAACATTAATTATATCCATTCTACAAAAAAATAATTTAGTATCATTATTTTAAGGTCACTCTACTTCGGTTAAGCACAAGAAAAGGGTTATGTGTTTGGTCTTTATGTATATATGTTCGTAGATATGTGTGTCTCGATCCTATGCTCCTTAGGAATTACTAAACGGATGAAACGATTATGATGAATTTACGTCATTAGATTCGTCTTGCTTATACGAATGTCACTGATTGTTTTAAAATTAGAAAAAACATGAATAACTGATTTTGACACCGAATTGGGCATGATTATTTTCTTTAAATCCTATCAAGTGGTGTATTAAAATAAAAGGTTTTAAGAGGCGATCACGAAAACATAAAACTCAGAAATGTAGTTCGGGTAGCAAATTGGTAAATAAAACTTAAACTATTTAATCTGTCATGCCATCGAACTTATGTCGCCTAACTGGTATCATAATACTTTGTACACGGAAACTCAGGGGAGAGGCCAGTATTTACAAGGTACAACGTTAGAAAGGGCTGCGGCGGATTTAAGCTCTCATTTGATTGGTGAAGGCTAAGTATACGTCGCCTGAAGTCGAGTTAAGAAGCTTAAAGACTCGGCGATTTGTGGTGAGATCCAAGAAGGCTTTAAAATAATCCTCATAGGCCCGAGTTCTCGCTTAAATGAAATCGTCGAAGTTTTGCGCGAACCGATACATCATAACGGTGAACTGAAACTCTAAAAATGAAAAGGGCTGTTATTATTTAAACTAAAAAAAACCCCAATGCGGTATTTAAAGGAGTTAAATTTCATTGCTTTTAAACTGTAAAGTGAAAAACATTCTACCTGTAAGACCGACCGAAATAAAAGTATGAAGGCGAAGAAAAAATATTTCTTTAAAAAAACATGAAGAAACACAATAGAATATCACATTATAGTACGAAGTTATAACAATATTACTTTAGGGTCCTAAATCAGTATTTTGTTAGTAATTTTAAAGCAAAAACTTTTTAATTTATTTAAGGAAATATAAAAAAAGACCATTTCGTCCTTTATGTCCGAAACTATGACTCCCAAAATTATGAAAAAAAAAAATGGAGAAAATGGTTCTTTACTTACAAAATGCACAAAAATCTATAAAAAGTATATAATTTACTTCATTTCCGTTTGTGTCAATGTCCAATATAAGCAGACACCCAATAAGTACCCGAGTGCATACTTAAAGCGTACGAGTTTGTAGTGGACATTTTCACATGTACTCATATGCTCAGTGTCGCTTTACAGTGAACTTTACGTTATCTTGGTGCGATATAAATTTTAAGGACAAACTAAAAAATGAAATATCAAAATATCTTCTCTCACTCGGTCTTAACCCACGTATTCAAGGATATGCGATAAGATAGAATTCAACTATATACAATATATTCAGCAATTGCCCTGTACAATCCAGCACTATATATACTTTTTTTAGTTACCACAAATAAATTTGGGTCAGATTTGAAAAATATTGTAGGTTTTCAACTTACGGAACCCTCGCCATGTAAGTTGAACTCGCACTTGTTTTTTCATTATTTTTAACAGAACTTTAGTCGTTTCCACAATATTGGATTGTCGAATAAGTTTCGCTGGTCTAATCCTTATCAGGTCATACAAACAGGATATCGTGTTGGACAACTTATTTCGTGTATGATATTATCTATAAATAACTTATAAATATATTTAAATGGACCTCCAAAATGTAATTGTAGCTGCCTTCGATATTTTTATTTTATTTTAAAAATACTCTTACAAAATTCGAAAACTTAGGCAACGTTTAAATGAAACAAAAGCATACTGTGAGCTTTATTGAAATAGACAAAAAGGTTTGGTATTTAAAATTACCATCACATCAATTTTCGATACAAACGTGGAACCCAAACAGAAATCTATTCCAACGTATGTATCCAACTCCAATATGTGTATGAAATGTGTAATTATATATATTCAACTTATAAAAATCAATTAATTATAAAAAATACGGGAAGTGGTTTTTTCAGTTCGATTTCAGAGAACTGAGTCCATTCTAAAATTAAATCAGCTATACAGCTTGACGAAACAGATTCAATGAGACAAGCTAAATCGAACCCGGCTCACTTTTTTGAAAATTATCGTTTTGAAAATAAATAGAGAGAAACAGTTTTAGATAATCTAATAAACTAGTAGGTCTGATACATTTCAACACCTAATCAGCTCTAAAATTCGATAAGTCACGTCGAATGACGAAATACCTATCAAAATCTATTCATCTGTTCGAAATATATCTTTGTAGAAATGAATGTTAGGAACAGTCTTATTCATTCTCTTGTATTCGAACATTTAAAAATAACGAAAATTGGTTTTAAGCTTTACAAGCTCGATAAAAGTTCAGCAAGTTCGTAAACACACAACCTGTAATATCTTTAAACTCACAGACCTTGAAGATGTAGGTATGGTCATTTACGTTTTTATTGACCTATTTATCGTTTAGTGAAAGTTTGTACATGGGCTGTATGAGTATAAATCTTTGACTCACCAAAATTTTCACCAATAGTTGTAAAAGATTCTGATTTTAAGCCAAAACGCTCAATGTCCATGCGAATATTGTCAAGTTTCTTAAATCATAAAAAAACACAATTTTTTAGAGTCTGGTGTGCAAAGTTAACGGTATTTCAGATTTTTTTAGAGTATTCTCAATTGAAAAATACGCACGCATTATCGTTACATTTAAATAAGACGTCAAAGTTGTAAAGTAACTTGGGGAATTGTTCAAAAGTTTGTCTTCACAAAATACAATTACAAAGCCAAATGAACAATCCAATTTCTCATAATTTTAATAAAGAAACGGAGACCATTAATGTCTAATACATATTTAAAAAAACAATACCGATAAATTGACCCAAAATCAAATTCAGAATGAAAATTAATTCCATCATCACAAATTCATACTGTTACCTCGAACCGCGGGAAGAAACACAAATAAACAAAATATCATACCGCGAACCGTAACGCGACGTCGTAATTATTCATAACTCATTGCAATGTTTTGTAATTCAAACATCGCACGTGCTCACCGATCGCAGGCGAGAGGCTGCCCCGAGCGTGGCGAAAAAAAATTTGGTTGCCTGTAAAGTCGGTATACGGGCGAAAGTTTTACGTGACAACGACTTTGAATGGTAAAATCATTTTAATGTGAATATTCATTCGTATAGTAGGAAGAAGGATGAAATAATAGTAACAATTTAAAACATTTATTTATACAAAGAATTATATTTAAAACATTAATTTATACAAAGAATCTCGCACTGAATTTCATATTAACAAAATTTTATTTTTACCTTTACACATACATACGTATTTATATACAAATATACATACAATAACTTGCAATACATTTGCAAGCTATGCACTAATTCTCTAGTGCTGCGCGCGCGGCAGACCGATCATAGTTGAGTGGGAGAGAGACGCAAGGCATTCGGCGGGCCTCTCTCTCGTTCGGTGACTCATCGTTACGTTACCGAGCGTTACACTTTTTCATAAGTGACTCCCAGCCGCAACCTAATTTAAGACGTTGTCACGTCAAAAAAAAATCTATTAGCATAACAGAAAGGCCTCACTTGTTACGAATTCCGGACGAGGCATGTCCCGCGAGGAAAATCTGTCGGAGGCACACGTCCAAATCCTAAGCATAAATCACGGCGCCGGATCGGCTGCACGCAGCCCGTACCCACTCACTCGGAAAAAAATTACACACGCGCCCGGACTGGGTGAAAATTTAAAAGATCGCGGGCGGCCCGCGGCGTCTCCTTGCGCAGGAGTGTGCAGGACCCGTCCACAGCCCGCGACGGTCCGACGCCGAGTGAGCGCCGGCTTAACGGCGCGGTCAGGTGGGACGGGCGCACACGCGCGTCGTCGAGTACGCGCACAGGCGGACGGCATGAATCGTTTAACGGATTGATGTGTAGGAAATACAATGACTGTTGATAAATGGTCGTTATACAAAAATGTGTTTGCAGAATTTGGCTGTTTCTAAGGAATAAAAAGTCTGCAATATCTTTGATTTGTAATACGCATAATTAAAAACGAAATGGTAAAGATCGATAATAAATAAAATAAATCATCTGCCTTTTCTGTTTTCAATTTTTTTTTTGAATAATGGGTAAAACTTAAAACTCATGTCGTAAAAAAATGTCCTATTTACATTATTTTCATTCTACTTGCTTACTTTCTTTAGCAAAATCATTATCCATAGAGAAATATAAACAAAAGTCAAATTTTAGGGAAAGGAAGCTGATGGTAAGATAGAAAAAATGTAAAACCAAATATTACAACAATCTACTGTAAGTTCTCCATTTTATTCTTTTATTGTGCTTAATATACATATATTTAAAAATATATATCGTCTAAGTATTTTATTCTCTTTAGAATATCATTTTGAAAACGGCACGTTTACGTACTTTAACCATACTGTTGTTCGGTTAAAGTACAAAGACAAAAGGAACTATATGAAAATGCACTAGCGATATTGATCAAGGAACGTATTTTTTTTTTAATAAAAATCATCGGACATTCATCGATCGCACAGCGTACGCGGACCGTGTAAGCCGCGGCCGATCGGGGCGGGCGCGCGCGCCTACGCCGTAGCACGTATCGCCGCGCCACACAGGCGTAGCGCGCGGCGCGTCTACACACGTAACATTAATCTTGAGATCAATTACTCGATATCGAAGTTAATCGTGCGCGCGGATTGTTTGGGGACAATTAATTGAATTTCGTTTCGCTTTATATCAGTTTTCGATTTGTACAGATCGTGAATAACGTATTATTATTGGAATGACACGCTGAATAAATTATTATTATTAAGCATAAGTTTTGTTGAGTTTCAGAAACCTGGAAATTTACCCCCCTTCATCTTGATTGATGTGTGTAGTATACGCTATTCGATGAAAATAAAAGTTTTTATTTAGGAACTTTGATGCTAGAGCAGCCTCATACCAGAGACAAAAAACAATAACAATTAAAAAAATCACGTAAAATATATATTTATCGTTAATAATATATAAAAAGGATACAAAAAATTGACAGATTCATAATAAAATATTCGCATATTCTTTTTCCCACATTCTTATAAATACATTTGGTTAGTAAGCTTCATACTCTATACGCATTAACAACTTATTAGAATCAAACTGTTGCTACTTGGTGCTTCTACAAAAACGATGCTTTGATTCAACAATGTAATTCCTTTCAAATCAATTGTGCTTACTAATTAATTTTTTATAATGATTTTGACCTCAACGCAATGAAATATCTTAAGTCACATAGTGTGTATGAAGTCATTAAATAATTTGTCATAACGGCGTATAAAAATGTCGAGTATACTATATTATTAAACTATGATTGTACTCATGTTTACGTAAAAGCCTCATCTTATATTTAATTTCCCAAGGACTTTCTAAAATAATTGTATGCATACGTTATTTGAATTAATTATAAGTTATTATGTAAGAGTAAGATTAAGTGAGGTTATTAACTTAACTAAAGCCCTTCTTCAAACATTTAGACTATCGAAACGGTATATTTTAAAATATTAATTTACACTAAATCCTGATCCATTATAAGATTTTTAGTAAATTGCTAATTTAATGGTAAGATCAATGATAAGGTTGCCCTATTAAAATAATTTGACACATTTTTGAACCTATTCTTTGAGAAGTTATACAGGTATGTATATAAAACAATGCTTTTGATGAAACAGATCACAACAAAATTGTCTTCATTGATGTATATAGCTACTAATTTCCCCCGAAGTATATCAAAATTTGGTTCACGCTCGCTGCATTTAATATTTGATTAAAAAGAAACACATATCAATCATAGAGTAACGAAAAATTGCCAACAAATTAAAAGCCTTTACAGCTTGTGCTAAGTCATCGCAAACTTATTTACAGCGATTGTAATCTTGAATATTTGACTGAAAGCAAAAACCGTTAAAACTGGATTCTTTTTTGTGAAGCTAATGACTTTCCCAAGAGTTTCAGACGTAACTCTGTGAAGGCTCTAGACTACTTAAAATAACCAATAAGCTATGTAAAATTACAATAGGAATTGCCACGTGTATATATATATATATATATAGCCTGCGGCTTCACCCGCGTAGACATATAATTAAGTCCTTATTTTCTGTTTTCGACTTAGTTACGATTTCACACTTAGTTTCCGATTCAGTCGCATTCTCTGTCTAATCCTGCGTCCTTCTCTTTTGTAAACGCGCTATCGCTCTCAATACCAATAACGATCACTGTATCAACAGCGATTCCGGTTATTAATAATAAACAGTTGTTAAGTAATGCACTAGTAGGAGGTATAAAAGATCATGCGACTAATTCAAAATAACATTCTATTTGTGCTTTGAATTTCATCCGTTAGGCGTTTACGAGTGATTGAGTTACAATCAGTCAAAACAGTGTTACAAATTACCACAAGTGTAATACTGTAATAATAGGTCATATGTAGTACTGACAAAAGAGGCGGTGTAAAAATCTTATCGTTCGTTTTATTCATCACCTCTTTCTCGTTATCAAGCCGTTATAATGGACCATATAGTTAAGATCTGTCCGTTAACACTCCGTCTTATTTTTATTCGTTCTACCTTACTCTATTACTCCGTATATGCCCCTACTCCTCCCTCTCAATCGTAATCACGCATTATAACAGCGCTCCTTTTCATACAGACGTCAAGTGACAGCTTTTTTTTATTGCTTTTCGTCCAGTGAATAGAGTTTCGGGGATCCACTCCCCACTCCATCGCCCCACTCCAGTTTCATCGACCTATCCTCCTTCAGGTATCCTATTCCTAGTCGAGAGACCGAAAACACACTGGTGACTTCTCTGGAATCGCGAGTGTCCACGGGCGACGGCGATCATCTGCTTTTCTAAGCATGGCCGATAAAATAAAGTAAAATTAATGACTTTAAAAATTCCAGTTACACGGAGTCATAGAGATAAAGACATAAAAAATTAACAGTAACCTACATCTTATGTAACAATGACTTCTATTAGTTTTCTAAATTCTCCAAAATTAGTTATTATTGTCGAGTTACATACAGAAAACATACAAAACATACAGCAAGACAAAATCACAGCAGCGTATATATCACAAAATAGAGTACTCTATTAGTACATTATGTTCATTAATACCTAATGAACTATCGTTGAGCCTTGGAAAACCCTAAAAACGTACAAACAGAAAAACACAAACAAAAAGTAGCCTATATCTATTCTCAAGTGTCAAAATACTTTCATATAGAATTTCATCAAACTCGGTATAGCGGCTTTCAGGTGAAAACGTAATAGACAGACAGATAGAAACAATTTCATATTTGGTGAAAGGTGAAGATTGTATGAAGGAATATTAGCCTAAAGCCTACAATCTACAAGCGATTCAATGTCGGATGACCAGTCTCATGACATGTTCAGCAGTTTGTAACTTATGCTCGGACAGAAAAGAAAAATCGTTTTTATTTTATATGCCTCAAACGTACTTTTGATTACGTATTTCTGTCATAATATCATTAGTATGAAGCTGTTAAGGAATAACATCGTGTATTAAATAAAAATTAATATACAATCGTAATAAAATGTATTTATATTACAATAGCACCCGTTTGCAGTCTAAGAGACACATTTATAAATTTAAGAACTATAAAACCACGTCTGTCTTTTCCGCATTTCCTATTGAAATCGAAATTCCATTTTAATTTAACACTTTGAATTATTGCAACAACAAATCAGTAGTTAAATCCTAAATTGTTCTAAAACCGTTCAATTTAATATCAACTGTGATCGTAAACTAAAATGCACTAAAAAACCATTACATTACATTACAGTACTATAGGAAAACAGATAATGTTTTTTACAGCCATTAAAATTTAAACTTCCTGGTTTATCTAAGAAATACCCTTTTAAACTGCAACATTATTTATCTATTAAATCTTTGATTGTCATGGTCCATTCTCAAAATAGGCTTACAAGAGATGACTAATTTGGTGCATACCCACTCTTGTAGTTTTAACTGAAAAAGACGATAGGTGGCTATCGCTGTATGTATTTATAGTTTGCACTCTACAGGTTATCATCTGCTTTCTAAGGGTAAATATTTTCCCAAATTATTCCTCTTTTATTAGAGAGTTGTATTATGGAATAAACGAATGCATTTAAATTTTAAATAGACTCACCGATTATGCACTAGTCGAACCTAACAGTAATAATTCTGTAATATTAAATTTTCTTTACTTAGATCAAGTAACTTTTTAATCCCTAGTAATAGACCTTTCCTATGATGAGCATGAATTAATCTTCTGAAAGTTGCTCTAATTTTTGTGTTATGATAACTTAATTGAATTCAAATTTAGACGAAGTTGTGTTAGTTGATAAAACTGTTCTGTATCAAATACGCTGAAGAGTTAATATTTTTAATCAATTAATATTGCTGTTTAATTTTGTCGTAATCAGTACTTATTCTCTAAAAAGAATTAAGCGTTTATTAAAGAGCTACTCATTAAGAAGGGATATTGGTACAGTTTACGTAGGGAACTAAAGTTCTATGAGAAATACAATTTCAAAGGATATTTACATTGTTGTCTTAATGCGCTTTTGTTTTTATTAGTACAACTCGATCATCTACTAAAATTATATAAATTTAAATTCTATAAAAGCTTATATTCTAGTGTTATCATGTTACATACTTATTGATAGAATTTTCTAAACTCTGACCATCATTTAGAATGAATGAAGCATCATAATTAAAACATTTCTCTCTTATCTGAATACATTGAAAAATCGGACAGCTGTGTTATTTTAGATGGTCCTTTTTTCGTGTCCGGCAAAGAACCCTAAAAGCCATATAGTCTATTCCCGGAAAAAATTCATTTAATCGTCAGTGTCGAACCTTCGCGGGGCAATTTTCCATAAAAACGCGAGCGATTCAGCCCGGGACTTATGTTTATGGAGTGTTAATCAATTCACTCACGCGACGCGCGCCTCTGTACACAAAATTATTTGGGCCGAGATAATTGCGTTCCAGTCACTTTTTCGTGGGCGATTTTCGCGTCGAAAACGTTCCGTTTTAACGGCCCGTCATTGTCCAAATTAATTTTTAATCAGTGCCCTGATCTATTTTTACCCTATTCGAATGATTATTTTTAAAAATGCTCACGTTTTCCGTGTGCTAGATGAGTATTTCGAGTCTAATCTAAATTTTTAATCAATAGTTACGTGATATTACTTTCGCAATTTTAGTCAGTATGGTTATTTCCAAATTTTGATGTTTACTGTCACGAAATAAAAGTTGTAAAGCGGGTATATATTAAAATACTAATTTTGATAAACATGACTTTTACTTTTTATTCGTACATATTTTTTGTACATTGAATAATAAATGTAAATTAGCTTGCGGAAATTCAATACCCAGATCGGACGTCCGCATAAGGGATCATCAAGGACAAAAGAACGACAAAATTTGCAATTACACTTAGTTTAAATTAAACTGGTATTGCGCCATTCATTCATTCAATAATTTAACCTAAAATAATATCAATATATGTATATATGATAGATACTTATTGTATCAAGATTGCGGTGAGTGTTCGGTTGTGTCATTGAATAGATTATTACTACTGAAAATCAAAAGCTATAAATGGAAACCAAAATGTAAGCTCGTAAACAGATAAATTTTGTTCCAATAATTGTTGGTTGAAAGAGTCTAAAAAATTCCAGTATTTTCTTTTAGATTTCACTAAATGTGTGGTTAAAAGTTAGACGGGAGACATGAGTTAATAATTTTTAAAAGCTAATAAATCAGAAAATAAACACTAAGGGAAAAAAATCACTTAATAATTTTTAACGCACTTTCAAAAGATTTCTTATGCGTCCCAGAAATTAGAGCGTGCGGAAAAGAAATGTATTCCCATTTTTGTGAATGAAAAGCAACTTAAAAAAATCCTTTTCTTTTTTTTTTCATTACCGAGTTGAATGGTGACTTGCATCATACAACAAAAAGTATAATTTCATCGGAACTAATGGAAAAATAAAAAAGTTATATTGTAGCTCCGCCAATTTAGATAGTGCCCATATGAAACAACTTACGAAAAAGGTAACGAAACTAGTGGACAGATAGACGTATATGAGATAACTATAAGGGAATAGTATTTCTTCTTTTACCCTCGAAACCATAAAAATAAACAATAAATTGTCTAGTAGTTAGGCTCTCCTATAACTGAGTAAAAGTGAATTTTAACTGATAGTACCACCGGGCGTTCCCTGACTTATTTCCGAACTAAATTTTAATTAGGACTCAGTTTAAAAGATAAAGAGCGTATCACAAGTATATTATTTTCTAGAAAAGCACTTCAAAGTTCTCTACCCGTATTCGGATAGCATAAATAACAAGTTAGGCCTTCTACGTAATGTCTTACGATTGCCTCTTCTTATAGATTTGCGCCCCAGCTGGGACCGAGTATATCATGAAGGAACCGGATCTTTTGAGCTTGAGTTACGTTTGCGCATAAACGAATATCTCACAGCACGTAACCTTCTTACTAATGGGTAGATCGTAATGAAATTTCGTTTAGTGTATTTGCAGATCGTAGCGACAATCACATAAAATAGAAATATTTTAATATTGAAAATTATTTTTTAATTCAACCTGGGTACTCGTTTTCCTTAAAACTGCGATAGGGACTCAGCGTCCTCAATTATTAAGAAAAAAAAATTGAAAATATTAACAGTTCGATTAAAATTTAATAAAAATAAATTTTTGATCCATTGTTTTGGGACTTTCTTAAAAGAATCTAAAATATTTATTTCACTAAAACACACTAGACTATTAAATTATCTACCTTTTAAGCCTATAATCATAATGAGCGGTCGATATTTTACAGTACTTTTTGTGGTAGCCTATGAAGGCACTTTTTACAAATATTTTTAAATCTATTTTGAACTTGAGCCCAGTTTCACAAAAGGGTATGACGATATGTATAAAATGAATATATGATTTGCATAATTATTATTTCAAAATTAATGAAGAATTGTCTTTTTATGAGAAATTAGCATCATTCATACTATGCGCGTTACGTTACGGGCAGCACGTTACGATAGCACTTAACTGTGTGGTGTGGCATATGGTACATATTACTGTTAAATATTATAACAATAACAATATTTTTGAAAACGTTTTTTGATTTCCTCAGCAGAAGGCCTTTCTATAGCGAAAAGGAGAATTCGTTCTGTTTTCGTGAAATCCAGGTAAATAATAATTTTTTGAGTGTTTCGCGAAATTCGCTGAAAATGCTGTTGTGTGGGCCTTTTAAAGGTCAATTTTAAAACCAATTTAGATATATCTTTTTTTAAGTTTGTTATTTTTAAATTGAAGATTGACTCTATAATATCTGGAGGACCTTTTTTCATTTATTGAAAACAATGAAAATATTTGATATTAGGATTCACAACTTACGACTTGCGTCGAATGTCGCAAGACAGTGCTGCTATTAGGTTACAATGACTAAAAACATTATTAGCCGATTTTGAAAAAAGGAGGAGGTTCTCAATTACTTGGTATTTTTCATGTTATATCTTCGTAATTTATGAATCCATTTCGAAAGTGTTGTCATGTATAATATTTTATTGTATAAAATGTCTTTGGGATGTTCCTGTAGTCATAAATTCAAGATTTGTTGATGGAATGCCAGGAAATGGAGGCATACCCTCAAATACTATACGCACGTTTGTTGTGTTTGAGCTGTTTCTGAACATTCTTCTCGTTGTCTCGAGCTGTCTCTAATTTGCGGATATTTTTCTTCAAAAACTCTTTCAAACAGATAACTTATTAATTTCAATCTTATTATTGTTTTTCATCTTTCATTCAAATTGTTATATGAACACTTTAGATCTTGGTTAATATCAACTTAGAAGTGTTACTGTCATATTACTTTGTCCGGTTAAATAACCGTTTTTAGGTTTCTGTGTGCGGTTTTCAAATAGAACTTAAGTCTAATCAAGATATGTCATTCTCACATGGTAAACAATGTAAAGTGTACTAACGACGCCAATTCGTTGTTTTAATTAAGCCTCATAAAAGAAATTTCTTTTTTAGATTATTAAAATTGTAATTCATATTATCGTTACACGTGTGTCATATAAAGTAGTATTTTATTCATTTATCTTTGCGACGTGTTTGACCTAAGTTGGGAACATGTAATTAATTAAACGAAAATTAACATATTGAAAGCTTATACTTCCTGAAATGCTGACAAAACCTCTATATTAACTCAACCTCGATTACGTTAAGTTATGAAGTTATATCATAATAATTAATTATTGATATATATATCAATAATTAATTAACACCTCGCTTATGAATGTATAACTACAAACCTAGAGCCTCCCTGCTCTCTTCTGTCTTATTAACAACAATTTTTGCATCGATGAAAATCCCCTCGCAAAAGTAGGCGCAGCGGCTTGCTTATCAACGTCGTAATTAATGTCTTGTTATGACGAAAGATCTATTTGCATAATTACATTATTTTCGTTAATGCAGAACGTGCTGGTCGCTTCGCGCGATATTTTGAAAGTTTATTAAAACCATAAATTGTACATTATGAAAACATCAATTTTCGTTCTTAGAATACAATTAGTTACTTTATTACTAATTATGTATAGCTGTAATATATTAATAGGCTTAATCAGAGTATTTTATTTATAACTATACGAAGCATCGACAAATCTTTATAAGAGAAAGCTCCGAGAGATCGAGACAAGCGCCGTAATTCGCGCGATGAATAAATTTATTTAGGCACTCCTAATTGAATAATTTGAATAAATTGGTTATTTATTTCTTAATTTGTACTTTGAATTATTATGTTCTTGAATGTTAGGGAATATTATGAATTAGTGATTAATGAGACAGATGAGAAATTTAATTTATATGCAAGAGATATTATTATTTATGTACCATTTTACGTACTATCAAAGAATATCTAAAAATGAAATGTAGTACTTAAGCAACAGGTTTTACAAACTAAAGTTTATCGTTTTAGTATTCTGTAGCCAATTTTAGGGGCTCACTTTTAATGAGCAATTAACTAACGACTTCATTTAAGTAGTATATTTACATTAGGCAATTTTCCTTGATTATCTATTCTACAAACACCTATAAGCGTTAAAATTGCTCATCGGAGAAAAATAATATATACGATCACATGAGAACACTTATGAGACACAAAAAAATTGCATATTTTCATACATCAAATGTGGTCACTAAATTCCCGCGTGAGGTTTAGCAGTTTACCAAAATTCAGTGAACATCTTATTTTATAGTAAGTTTAAGATAAATAAAATCTTTTGACATTAAACCATGTTCACAGAAACAAATTGAAACATCAATGTAAACTAAAAGATCCAGTGCAAAAGTAGGCTGAACATTCATTTCGAAGGTAGTAATGAATTTAATAAAGACCTTTTAATGCATTTACCTCCTTAAAATGCGTATATATAAAATGCAATTTTGCATGCATAACCGCGAAGTTTAATACAAATT
Source organism: Eumeta japonica (assembly GCA_005406025.1). NCBI lineage: Eukaryota > Metazoa > Arthropoda > Insecta > Lepidoptera > Psychidae > Eumeta > Eumeta japonica. Next base: position 104,158 of record BGZK01001808.1, read on the forward strand.
ATGTGTGTACAAAACGCAAACATTCAATGCAAAGTACTATATCTGCATAATACAAATCATCGTTCAACAAAATTATTTAATGTAAGCCCGCACATGTGCATAAAAGCTTCCAATTGAAACCTGCGTGAGACGAAATGCGTATCATTCAATGCGAAATTTATCGACATAAGCGCTCAGTACAAAATGAGTACCTGTACAAAACATAAAACTTTTAAAATATGCATTTTAATGTTTACATCGCGTTTAAATAGTACTTTTTGTTATTTATAAATTGTATTGGGTCGTCAACGTCGATGATAACAGAACAATATTATTTAAAAAATTAATATGTATAAGCAAAATGTGAATTACTTTATCATTATCATCAATATCATTATCATCATCGTCATCATCACCTTTATCATCATTATCGTTTGGTCAACCTTCAGTCAATCGCTATAACTAAAAAGGACTAGTCTTTATACTACCGAAGGGAGCGCATTAATAGAATGGAGTACAGGTTTTAGTCTGAATTAGGAGGTATAGGAGATTCTTATTCATGTAACCTTTATTGATAAACTACTGGTCAGTACAGGTAATAGGTATACTCACAATGTTTTAACAAATATAATCAGAAAAGTAAGTTTCTTTGTTTAAGAAAAATAGGTTAAAAACACTTAAGTATAAAAGAAAATGTAATATCAGAGATACATCGTGAAACAAGTAGGCAGGTGAAGACGTAAAACAATGACATTATTTTTTTATTGAATTCATTAATTATAAGAACTCATGAAGGAATAATTGAAAAAATTAAAAACATGCAAATAGTCCACAATATTTTAAACACACGACGTAAAAATAGGTGTTATAAGTTTGATCGCTGTGTGTGTTTGTGTCTGTCCGTCATTGCAAAGCTCTGAAACGGATAAACCGATTTGGATGCAGTTTATTTATTCAAAAGAGGTTTTCTAGCAATAATCAAATCAAATCAAATCAAAATATCTTTATTTCGTAGGTAATGAAATTACATGATATTGTAATTCATTTCGACATTACCGCCCATTCAAAATGTTGATTCACCGAGAGAAGAACGAACAAGAAACTCAAGGTTTGCTCTTTTACTCATCAATACAAAATATTTAGTCATTTATAATTTAGTTGACATTTAAAAATAATATGAAATAACCTGATAGGCGAGCAGCTAAGTCCCAGGGGCTTTTCATTAAGATATTCCAATACGTTATAATAGCCTTGCCATATAATTTTCTTTTAACGAAACTTTTAAACTTAGTAAATGGCAATTTTGAATTTCAGTTGGGATCTTATTATAAAAACACACATATCCTTAAATCATTTGTAACTTTACTTAGACGAGTCTTATGAGCAGCAAGATCATTCTTATGTCTAGTATTAATGTTATGGATGTCGCTCCTTTCTATATATGTAATAGTTCCCATCTATGTTTAATAAAAATCGGTTCAGCCGTTTTAAACCTGTCGGCTCTTTTGTTAGCTACAGTAGGAATCTTAGACGCATAATGTATATTTACTTCACTTGCAATACTATTATGACCAAAATTTTAAACAAATTTGGTATCAAGGGACTAAGGTTCATACAAACAACAAAAAATTAAACTTGTAACCTTCGCCCCTAACCTCCTAGAGAATGCAGATCAGTGTATTCAACTAAGGGCTTATCAGTCCTAAAAGGTGAAATTTGGTATGCAGCTTAGGATCTACGCAAAATCAACAAAAATTTAAAATAACAATTAAATAAAAATTTTAAAACCCCCAACGCAAAAAGCAAACATTCAAAAGTCAAAATAATAATTCCTTATGGCGAACTATCAAATTCGATTGGTAACTATAAGTATCTATATTAATTATAGAAATCGATGGATGGTACGATAAAGTTTGCACTCGTTGAAATGGCGCAATAGTTTGGCGAAGGCATAGTCAGTGTTTACTTTATTA